>CAUHTR010004375.1:0-36921 GCA_959609185.1 Schmidtea polychroa | reverse complement strand
AATATCCTAGATTTTCAATTAACTTTAATGGCTCTCCGTGAAGGTACTTGTGCAGGTGAAACATCTTTTCAACCTCATCACCTTCCGCTTCGTCAACACACGCCGTAAAAGCTGCCTTCCATGGTTCGTACTCTTTCATCTTGCCTTCAAAGACAGGTATTGTAATTTTCTGTAGACTTTCCAGTTTTCTTTTATGCACGGAATTATTCTTCTTGATTGTATCATCATTCACCTTTTCCTTCTTTTCCATAAAAGATTGATTTGCTTTTCTTTCCATCAATGCCCCAATTATTTGATGTTTTTCCTCGATCTCCTGCAGGTCCTTTATCTAAGATTGCAGTGATGTCCAATCTATGTAATTTTTCACTGATCGTCTTAGATCTCTTAATTCTTCATCTAGACTCTCCTTTAGATCTTCATATTCTTCCAACCATTTGCTAACATCCTTACCCTTTATATCATTCAGAATCTTATTTCTCAATCTCGTTAATTTTCCTTTTTCATTCTCTTTTTCCACAATTCTTCTTCTAACATCTCTTCGTCATTGCCACCGCACAGCCTGAGTGACAAATGAAGTGTCGACCCTACTTGTATCCTATAATCATTCAATCTTCTTTTATTTTCTAACTGCTTTCCTGCGTATACTAACGTTTGATAATTTTCCGGAATTCCTTCTTTGTCCTGGATTTTTCCTTTTATCTTTTCAATTGTGTCCTTCCATTTAACGTCCAGAGTAATTGTCTTACCGGTAAGAGTTTTGACAAATATTTGACTTCCCCTCGCAACTCAAAACCCATTACCCCGCTCGCCCTCACCCTTGACTCGGCTCTGTTCTTTACCCTGTTCCCCTGGCTTCCCCCTTTAAAAGAGTGCTGGGGCCCATAGCAGCACTTTCCCACGCTCGATAGGGAAGGGAGGATGTTTAATTTTACAGAAATATTAGTTGTTATTACATTTTTTATCATAATACATAAATACAAAAATACATTTTACAATCATCAATTACCTTGTTCCGGCTGGCTAGCCGGAACCACGCTCTGCTACCATGTTCATTCGCGAATTCATAATAATCAGAATAATAATCATCACACATAATCATTTTATTTTTATATACATGTTCATATCGACATCGAGCTGCTTCCATTTGTGCACGCCATACTTGAGATCGATAATCAGGGATCATAGCAGTCATAACACCTCCAGTACTTTCAGTAATATTAAACAATCTCGTAGCTGAACTCTTCTCAATCATTTTATTTGGAACCTGTCCTTGTGTAGCTACACATAAATTTGATCTCATATTATTCCTTTCTGAACACAAAACAATATCGATTCGGCCATTTTGATCTTGAGCACATTTCAACAAATTTGTTTGATCCATATTCAATTGACCAGGTACAGATTGAACTAATTGTCCGTCTCGAGATAATGTGATTAGAGAGAATCCATTATCCAGAACTTTAAGCGATTTGCTAGATCTGATAACATCGTCTTTACAAATAGTTTCTATTTCCATTTTGCTGCGGGTTCTATTCAACCTTGCCATTAAATCATCGAGATCCATCAATTCCCCGTTATATTTAAATCCATAATTTGTAACTTTGTTACTTTCCATAAATTCCAACCAAAATCGACGAGAACTCCTTCAACAAACTTCCATTCGAAATCGATAAATCTAAAACTCAAATTACAACTCAATAAACCAAAAAAATTGAAAAACTACCTCTTGCTCGCGTCTGTGTGCGCACACAGCCAAAACCAGAAAAGAAAAGCGCACACAGACGCGAGATCAGATTAAAATTTCCACCCTCCATTTTACGCGTCTGTGTGCGCACACAACCAAAACAAAGAAAAAAGCGCACACAGACGCGAAACAAATAATAATTAACCAGTTACTATTATTATTATTATTATTATTATTATTATTATTATTATTATTATTATTATTATTATTATTATTATTATTATTATTATTATTATTATTATTATTATTATTATTATTATTATTATTATTTTTAATACTATTATTATAAGATAACGCCAAGCAAACATTCTTTTCACGATATATTTCGACAGTTTTCCTGTCATCATCAGGTGGGATATAATAACTATGTAAATTAAGGATTTTAAACAAATTTATTTATTTAAAAAAAATATTTTATGTTTATATATTTTATAAAATATTTTTTAATACGGAAATATTTCATTTTTAAAAAAATCAGAATTAAAATTATATATTAATTTTAAAAAATACAATATACAAAAAATTATTTAAAAACATTTAAAACACAAGTATTCACTGCATTCTGCACATTAATTTTTGGATTCAATGACTTTATCAATAACGCCTCACAAATTACACATTCCCAATAATTATCGAAGTTTTTTAATAAAATTTTAAAATCAGACATACCTATTTTACTCTTACAGCCCTTATTGTGCTCACCAATATGGGTCAATAAATTATGGTTTCGTTTGATGTTTGTAGTCTGTTTACTAATGTGCCATTGGTTGAAGCAATTGAATTATGTTGCTTGTTATGGAATGAAAACATTTCTGAACATCATATTTTGGATGGAAGAGCATTTCGTGAACTTCTTGTTTTTGCTACTTCAAAAATCAATTTTCTTTTCAATAATGAATGGTATCAACAAATAGATGGAGTTGCTATGGGTTCTCCTTTAGCACCAACGATGGCTTCAACTTTTTAGCAAGCTTAGAAAAGAAAATAGCATCTTTCCAATGTATAAAACCCACTGTTTATAAACGGTATGTGGATGATATTTTTTTATATTTGAAAATCAGAGGCAAGTTGATCCGTTTATGCATTATATGAATAGTCTACATAAAAACATTGTATTCATATGTGAAACGGAGAAAAAATCATCACTTGCTTTCTTAGATCTGTTAATACAACGCAAAGAGAAACACTATGAGTTTTATAGAAAAACAACTGATACTGGTCTCTACACTTCATCCGAAAGTTTTTGTGAATTCAAGTATAAAAGAAATATGGTGAAGGGTTGATTTATCGTGCATGGTCTTTGTCTTCTACTTTTGAAAATTCAGTTGACAAATTGGTTGAATTGTTAATGAAGAATGGTTATTCAAAATCCTTTTTATTTATTATGGTAAAAGAGACTGTTGACAAATTTATTAAAAATTCTAAGGATCCATGTTTGAGAAAATTTGGGTGTGATGTTGTTGAGGTGTGTGAGTCTTATGAGTTAAATAAATTAAATAGTGTGAGCAAGGATGATGAGCCTAAATTTGTGTTAGTATTGCCGTATAAAGTGAAGATAAGAAAGCAGTTAGGGAATTTAATCTATAGGATAGTGTCAACTTCATGGAAAGTACAAAATATGTTTATTAATAAGTTAAAAACTCCGGTCGAATTCTGTTCCGATCTCGTTTATCAGTTTACATGTAATGGGCGTAATACCACATACATTGGAGAGACTTCCCGTCATCTCTGTATTCGAGCTCGAGAACATTATAGACCGATTTTGTATATTGTATGTATTGATTGCTGTTTGTGAAATTAATTAATTAAAAAATTTTTTTAAAATTAATATATAATTTTAATTATGATTTTTTTTAAATAAATAAATTTGTTTAAAATCCTCAATTTATATAGTTATTTTATCCCATCTGATAATGACAGGAAAACTGTCGAAATATATCGTGAAAAGATTGTTTGATTTGCGTTATATTATAATTAAATCATTGCCATGTATGTTTAACTATTTTATTATTATTATTATTATTATTATTATTATTATTATTATTATTATTATTATTATTATTATTATTATTATTATTATTATTATTATTATTATTATTATAATTACTATTATTATTATTGTGATATAATAATAGTATTGATATAAATATAAATATTATATTTATATATTGCATAAATAAATATTTCTACCATAATTAACAGTTTTAACAGGTGGATGGGTGCAGACAATAAGCTTTTGAATATAATATTTTCAATTTTCATCTGTAAATTTTAGTGATTTCAAATATTATTTATTAAATATTGATAGAAGTACTCGTTTTCAACATAACTGCAGTTTTCAGATTATCTTTTGTTGCAAACGTTGTTTCTTGTTTAAGCTCCTTGAAGTATCGGAAAAGGCAGATATAACTGGATGACTTATCATTGATGGATATATGGTGGTCCACATGGGTCAGGACATTGCCTCGTATGACCCAGAGTAGTGTGTTCCTTGTCCCTTTTATTTTGTGAGTTGCTGTTTGCACAAGCTAACTATAATATGCAGAATTGGTTGTGACATCTTTATCTGCAAAATTGTCTTTTTGATCTTCAAATGGAAAACATCCTCATCAACCTATGCTGGATTCTGTTCTCATCTTCAAATAAGATTGCTCAACAGGAAATTGCCTCTCTGCCAAATCACGTTTGGTTCAGACAAATATACGCTTTGTGTATTTTCATCCTGTTATTATAATTGCTCACCGTTTTGTTCCTTCGTGCAATCGTTTCTACATCATTTCGTCACTCAAGAAGCGAGAGACGAATTTGAAACAAAGTTTTTAAACCAAAATACTTACTTTGAATTCTCCCAGTAGTTATCGGTGGGCATCTTTATGGCAGGTTGCCAGCAACAAAACAACGATTTAATTAATTAATTACGCTGTATTACTCCACTTCATAAATCATGACTATGACGAAATTTTAAAAAAACCCCGGAAATATTGTAACTAGTCATAAGAATAAACAAACAAAAACAAAAATTAATATCTAAATATAGATATATCAAATATATATTAAAGAATTAATTGAATATTGTTTTTTCCCAGTTTGATCGGATACTAATTTACCGCATGGCGCATATTATTTGTTTTATTCTTATTTTTAAAAAAATAATTAAGGTGTTCTAAAATAAAATTTTATTCAGAGCACAACCAAAGCTTGTATTTAAAGGTTTTGTATATAAATGTCATATTTAAATGTACTTTATTTCATTTTTTGTATACTTTTTCACTAGGAACAACATTAAAATTTTCATTGACACCGGAGTTTCGATTGACAAACAATACATTTCAGTGCCATCTAAAAAGAATTCCATTGTCAGAAAATCCAATTGCTAGAATTTCAATAGTAGTACACATTCCCAAATTGTCAGATCCCCTTATTCTGCTGACGAGTTTAGAACCATTTTTCAACGAACAAACTGTAACGAAAAGTTACGCTGGACTTGATATTAAATACAAAAGAAGATTAATTTTAAAAAATGAAATAATTCTTTATGTGGATAATAATTCAATGAACGTTGCTCCGGTTATGGAACATAGGCCGGTAAATGAAAACCTATTCAACCTCTACGAACATCAAAAACAAAAATATATAAAAGTTAAAGTAAGAAATCTTTAAATTATTCTACTTATTATTTGTCAATAGCATATTTATATAAAATTATTTCATGCTCAAGTGATTAAATAAACAAAAATCATAATCACCTACTTATTATTTATCAACAGAATATTTTTATTAAATTAATTTTATCGTTAATTTCTAGATGTCCCGGCCATTTATTTACAATTCACAAACCTGGAGTAATGAATCGTGCGACATAGACGTTTCAAACTTGGACAACGTTCAAGATTCAATTGACTACAGTCAATTGCAGAAAATCCAATTAAAAAATCAAGAAACTTTTCCACAAAAGACAAACGACGGAAAATATTTGTATAAATTTACAAGCAATGATCATTTAGATATTATTGAAATAAATTTAAAGCGTAAGTAAATTTTAATTACGATATAACTCGAACGAATTAATTTTAATTCAATCAAATAAATAAATTTATAAAAATGAAATAAAGATTAAATATATTTGAAGAATTTTTTTATTATAGTTTTCTTGTTTGTTTTAATTTATAGTTTTTCTAATGTCTAAGTACGACTAAATGTCATGGATTTATTTGAAATATTTATTATTTGTTCAAATTAATTTGGAAAACTTTGAAATATTATTCAAATCGAATATATTATTGTGATTATTCGATAAAATATATTTATATATTAAATTATTCGTGATTTGGATGAGGGTTGGTAAATGGTACAAAAAAGTAAATAGACATAATTATGACAATTTTTTATTTTTAAAATGAAAAATAAATTATCCCTCAGCGAGAGTAAATATATTATATACATATATTCAGGGCCGGTGGAAGGCGGGTACACTCCGTGTCCATCACGTAAAGGCTTTACAAATTTTTTGAAAGACAATAATTTTTAGTGGAAACCTGGAAATAGTTAGTAAATAAAATAGATAAAAACGAATATTATATTTGAAAAATTTATGAAGATACCAAGGTCCAAAAATTTCAAGAGTATAAACAAATTAATTAATTAATTTAAAATTGGTTTATCCTATTACTTATCAGGAGCGTGTAAAATAATTATCAGTTTGACAGCAACGGTTTCATGCTGAGATAGTTTAGGAAAAATAAGATTTATTTTTGAAGGGGAACATAGAAAGATTGATAACCATAATGATTGATAAGAGTCTAAGGTACACAAAATCAGTCCAAAATCAAGAAGTCACCAGATTTAGTAAAAGACAAGGGAATGCTCATCGCTCCTTGTAGAATGGTTATGTAGAGTAGTTATGTAGAATAGTAAGAATAGTTATACTTATTTTAATTTTGCATAAAATTGTAAAGTTCAACAATTTGGTGAATATTGGAAATTGTTTAATCGTTATCTGACTAGATAAGTGTAAAGCAGTGATGCCCAAACTACGGCCCGAGTGTCAAATCTGGCCCGTCAGCTTCAATTCTTTGGCCCTCGAAGCGTTTAATAAATCATGTAATTTTATACAAAAATTTAATTTTTTTTTCAAAACTTAATCAACGAAAAAAAAAATTTACCATTTATACTTTTTAATATCAAAATAAAAATAAGAAAAAGTATGTTCTAAAATTTATTTCGAAAACTTGTGGCAAAGCATGCTGGTAAAATTCAGAATTGTTGAATTTGTACAGTTATTGTATTCCATGTACTTATATATTTTGCGCCGTAGTTAGGAGGAAATTCTCAAAGTTTTAAGTTTTATAGTTGTTTTAATAATCTGTGGAAAAGGCCGCAGCATTTAAATTACTTTCTTTTTAACTTTTTAAAAAGTGAAAAAAATTCTGTTAGTTTTAAATTTATACTTCGGTAAGGTAATTTTTTTATTTTCTAATTAGTGATAAAAAAACATATTATTTAATAGTCAAATAGAAACTCAAATTTCCTAATGGAATTTATTAAGAAAAGAAAAATTGATGATGAAACCAGAAATTTCCAGGAAATATGGAAAACAAAATACTTTTGTATTCCGGAAAAGCAAAAAAATGCCATTACTTGTTTGGTATGCCAAACTACAATTTCAGTTATGAAAGAATATAATATTAGGCGTCACTATCAAACTAATCATAAAAGTCTGGATGTACTTACTAAAGATGAGTGTATTGAAAAACTGAACTATTTTACAAATTCACTGTCGATGCAACAAAAATTGTTCATCACAAAAAATGATGAAAACCTAGCTTGTGTTACAGCTGGATTTAAACTTTCTCACCTTATTGCTGCTTCGGGCAGACCATTTAATGACGGCGAATTTATAAAAAAATGCATAATTGATGCAGTATCAACTATCCTTCCGGAAAAAGTTAAACTTTTTGAAAATATTTCGCTTCCCAGAAATACCGTGACTAGAAGAACTGAACAAATTTCTGGAAATATCAATATACAACTTAAAGATCGAATTAAAACATTTCAGTATTTTTCTATTGCTCTTGATGAAAGCACTGATGTGGTAGATACAGCGCAATTACTTATTTTCATACGAGGTGTGGATTGCGATTTGAATATAACAGAAGAGCTAGCAGAACTGTCTTCATTGTATGGATCAACAACAGGACAACATATATTTGATAGTATAAAAATGTGTTTCGAAAAATTGCAATTAAATTGGTAGAACTTATTTAATGTTACAACTGATAAAGCGCGAAGTATGACCGGTGATAATATTGGACTCAGGGGAAAAATTAATGAAAAATTAACTTCATTAGGATTGAAAAAACCTTTATATTTGCACTGCATTATACATCAATATAGTTTATTGGCAAAAACTTTGAGGTTTGAAGATGTTATGAAAACTGTTATTTCTACTTTCAATTTCATACGACACAACAAACTTAACCATTGAGAATTTAAAAATTATTTGGATGAAACTGGTGCAGAATGGGACGACGTTATTTATTTCGCTGAAGTTAGATGACTAAGTAAATGTAAAGTATTATTACGTTTTTTCAACCTATGAAAAGAAATAATCACATTTTGTAATGAAAAAAATCATTTAATTCCTGAGCTTGAAGATGATGTTTGATTGTGGAAATTAGCATTTTTAACGGATTTGGTTGATCATATGAACAAATATATTAATAAAATGCAAGGCAATAAGAAATTAGTTAGCGAGCTATATTCAAACGTGCAAAGCTTTTCAACAACATTAAAATTTGCGATACTTTAAAAAAATCCGGTGAACTAAAAACCAATATACCAATTAATATATTCAGTGATACAATAAAATTATTGATAAGAAATATGGAAGACAGATTTTCAGATTTAGGCAAAATATCAAATGAAATAACACTTATTTGAAAATCCTTTTACATTTGACGTCGATGAAGCATTTGAGCTTGAGCTTTCCCAGTTACAGAGTACCAATTGTTTGAAAGTAAGTTTCACTGAAAACACATTGGTAGAGTTTTATAAAGGACTATCGAAACAAGATTTTCCTAAACTGAGAATATTTGCATCAGAAATGTTGTCAATTTTTGGCAGCTCATACATCTGTGAACAAATTTATTCAAAAATGAAAAATGCAAAAACGAATAACAGAAATAAACTATCAGATAATCATTTGCGGGATATTTTAATAATTGTAACGTCAAAAATAGAACCAAATATTACAAAACTGGCATCTTCAATGCAATCGCATCCATCGCCCCACCACTAAATATATATATATTATATTTTGTATTTAATTTTTTACAAAACTGAATTAAAAATGAATTAAAATTCAATTATTAATAAAGTACATTTAATTTCCATCAATTGTATTACATATTTGGATTTATACTTTATAACATGATTGAAAAAAAATTTTTGTGGCCCTCTGAATCATGTAAATTTCATTTTATGTGGTAAGTAAAAATAAGTTTGGCCACCACTGGTGTAAACCAACCTTTTTTGGATTGCGGCACACTAAGTAAATCGGAAAATTTTCATGGTACACCAGATATTTTCCAGAAATAACGAAAAAGGAAACTTTTTCTTTTTAAATATTTTTTCAGTGTGAAGGTTTAGTTAGTACCAACTGACGTTAGCAACCAAATTCAAATAAGATATAATGTCAAATATAATGTCACTTGAAACAACTTCAAAAAGTACGAACAGTTATATAAAAGCGCAAAACGTTGTCAGAATTGAAGTAGGATCCATTACTTCGATTAAAATTCTCGTTAAGTCAACGATGATATGGCGTTATTTTATATAATTAATAAGTTATAAAATATATTCGCAAGGCTACCTGTGTAGCTTCAGAGTTCAAAAACCCTGGCAAATTTGAATATTTTTCAAAAATCTAGTGGCACAGAGGTTGGGAAACACTGAACTAGATCAAGATATATGCTGTAGTGTTGGTCACTAAAAGACAGATTTTATGTATGATAGTAATTTTTAAAAAAATTCGTCATTCTGCTTATAAAGTTAACTTAGGTTTTACAAATGAATACTACAAACCTTAACCAATTGTAGACCATTTTTGCTTTATGTATACTGGAGATGTATGTATTAGAACTTGCTAGAACATCTTCTAAATTATTTTTTAAATCAAGTTCGAAAGATAACGTCATAATTCCAAGTATTTATTTATTGAAATATTATATAATTTTTAAACAATTTTTCAGCCTTGAATAAAATATTTTCAAATTAATTTATTAAAATTTTCGATATTTAAAATGTATTTATTTAAAATTTTTCTTTAATAAAATCTCTTTTTAATTTAAAAATTATTTAAAACTTATTTTAAATGTCCATTATTTATCATTAAAAATTATTTTAATAAATCATTGAAATATACAATTCTCAGCTGAAAACACATCACAGTATGTATAAAGGAGATCAAAAGGTTCATTCATTTACACAGCAACGAAATTATAAGAGATTTTTAAAATGACCACCTTTTCAAGAAGCGTCATCTAATGGATAAATTAAATCGAAATTTTATGATATTATAATTTTTATGGGACTTTAGCAAAACATCTGAGTATAGATGAGCAAATGGTGCAATATTATGTGCATAATTATTTGAAACAGTTTATTCTTGAGAAGCCAATACGGTTTGTTTTAAAAAAGTGAGCCCTCTAATGTGCAGAAAGTCGATATTGTATAAAAGTCAATATGGAATAAAAGGAGTCCACGAGGGAAATCTGATCGACGTATTTGGACATTTAAATAAATTTTATTTAATAAAAACTTGCTCCGAAAGAGACAGGTTGGTCCTTTTAACGGGACGAGTTTCGGCTGATAGCCAAAACTGAGCTTAATTTGTTTTGATTTCTCGTTCCTAGCTCTGATCTGTTTTAAGGATCATGACTTTTGATTCAAATAAATTTTATTTTTTAATTGTTTGGGTTGTTACTTTCTTTAATTATATTTGATGTTGCAGGATTCTGGTGGTTGTTTTGTTTTGTTTCGAATGTTGATCTTCATATCTATTTTTTGATTTTGAGGGGGTTGTTTTATCTGGTCCAGTTGAATTGTAGTCATATTGTTTGGTTTGTTTAGGAAGTCTTGCTTGAATTTTGTTTGTGAAGTTATCTGGTAAAGTTGTTTTCGTATGATTTCGGATTCTCTCTGTTTATTCTTTCTGATTTTTAGAGGGTTGTTTCAAAATTTGGAAGTGGTGCTTGTCTTGTAAGCTTGTCTTTTAGTAGAGTTGGGTATTCTCAGAATTTTTATTTTCGTTTATCATTTATAACAAAAAAAAGTACAAATAGTAAAGTCAAGACAACAAAGAATAAAACATATAAAGTAAGCCATCGCAATGCAAAAAATAAAAAATAAAAAGCAGGCATCACAAGATACGGGTATTAGTAAAAGCCATAACAAGGCACTGATAATAAATAGAAGCCATCTCAGGGCATAAAAAAATAAACATAACTAAAAGGTATTAAAATAATAAGTAATTTAAATGAATTTAATTGTGGTTGGTTTAGCCTAGTTATAGGTTTGGTCTTATTGTGTAGGGTATTAATCCTATTGATGGAGTTGTGTTTGGTATTAAGTTTGTTTTGAATAGTGGTGCATGATTTGGTACTTTGGGGTTGAGTAAGATAATTTTTTCGTCCTCCTCAGGACACCAAGGGGAAGCAACTACAATGTGCAGATTGCAAAACTAATGTGCATAAACAGTGCGTAAAGTGCAATGTATGATTACATGTAGATTGTGTTATTAAATGACATAATAAAAATTATATTTTTTTTATTATTTGTATTTTCTTTTCCATGTTTATTATAGTTTTTTGCGCAATAAATGCATTGTAAATCTTGTAGAATGTTATTTGTTTATGGGAGGATTGATTATTAAATGTAAAAAATAGGTTGCAATTATTTTTGTTAAGATTGCATATATTATATAACTCAGTAATTTTGCAAAAAATATTAATTTTAAAATTTTGGGAGGTAATGCGTTAATTTATATTATTTTTAATTTACTTAGGTTAAATAATAATGTATTTTTTATTTATTCAAAATTTGAAAGTTATATTAAATAACAAAAATTATAACTAACATTGAAAACAAACTGATATTTATTTTGGCAAAATTTTATAAAATTTGTTGTTTTTAAAAGTATTTAAAGATTTTTTTTAATATTATAAGTTGCAGAATGTCATTATTGTGTGTGAGTGTAGATCAGTGACAGATTGAGGCGGGGAGAAGTAAAGCCAAATGCTTCAGGCCTTAAGGCATAATGAGTTCTTAAAATATCGCGTTTCAAAAATTAGAATCACATTTTTTTTATATCGGATTTGTCTTTTGAATAAATATTATTATAATTATTATAATAATTATAAATTATTACTAATTATTTAAATATTGTAGAATATGTTTGATTGTCTCAATGAAGGTCAAAAATTGAAATATGAAATTCATAAAAAAATTTAGTCAAAATCTTTTGTTTCTAAATTACTTATTTTTACAGTAAATTCTTATTGTCAGATGTAATTATTTAACGGTGGATTGAAAAGCCGAATGGACACAATTCAAAACAAGCAAAGTATTATACAACTAGTTATAACCCGTCAAAAATGACGGAATCATGTTATCGTAAAGAATTAATGGTCCAAATTGGAGAAATTATGCATCATTCGATAGAGGAAAATCGATTTTCAGAAAGCATTAAAAAATACCATCAAAATTAAAAGTTATAATAAAAAACCTTATTGAAATCAAATAGAATTTTCCATTGTAAATATAATCAAATGATTTTAGAATTTATTTATTATTTAGAATTTTCTTTTCAACATATGTTGTTAAATTTTTATGTGACACTTTATTTGTAGCAAAGGACAAGCGTGGGATAAATGAAAAAAATTATTACTTCTTTGTGTGATTATCTAAAGATAAAGCAACTCACAACAATTACCAAAATTTTCGAATTACATTTCGATAGATACTCAAAACTTACGGAGGGTTAAAAGGGTATCACGATTATTCTCAATGCAAAATATTATGTTTTTAAAATCAACTTCATATAAAAAGCTTTAAATTTTGTTATTTTGATTTTGATTTTATGCAGATACAATGAAAAATCCAAATTTTAATTATATAATCATTCGTTTCTGCATTTACAGTTACTTCTGAGGATTCAATTCACTAATTGTAAATTCTCGATTATTTTATTTTTTGATGCTTTTTGTCACTAAGCTGTTTAATTTCTTATTGTTCACTATTCAATTCAATAGATTTTCATTGAACTTTTTTGATTAAAATGTTTTAACTAATTTTTACTTAAAACAATTTTAGATAAATCACTTGACAATCGCAATAAAGTATACAATTATCACTTTTGAATAATTTTGTTAATCATCTTATTCTAATAAAATAATTTAGAATAGATTTTTTACTTCAAATTCAAATTTATTAAATATTAAATTATAAAATATTAGAAATTAATTTTAAATAAGAGATAATTTTTGAAAAATAATCGGTAGCGATAAAGAATTCGGGGGGGGGGGCAGTTAAATATTAATTAAAATTTCAATAATAATATACCATTGCGACATGTTGAGTGTGTCCAGTACTCTTGTTACCAATAACTATTAGCCCTATATAATATATAAATCAATTAATATTTAATTGTCCCCCCCCCAATTCTTTACTATTACCAAATAATCATAACAACAAAAACATTTAATGTAATGGTTGTTCTGCTGTATCTAATGTCTATTTCATTTACATATCCATATGTTAATTATTATGACGGTTGCCGTCGATGATTCAATTACATTTACCAAATTCCACTTGCTGCTCTGATCAGCCAATAAATTACCGGCACTCAACTTTGTTTTAGAAAAAACCTTTTAGATTGGATTCAGCATTGGGGAGTATGGTGAAAGATAAATAAGAGTACAAATATGTTTCTCTAACTTTATCACGCACTTCGTGAGTTTGGTGAATTGATACGTTATCCAGAATAATAATTTCATGTACATTTTGGGAAAAATTGATTGCATATTCTTTATGTTGCTGAATCACAGATGTAGAATTTAAACGATCAAGATTCATTGTGGCATTCTTTATAATTCTTAAAGTTTTAATGCGTTGTAGTAGTTAAGTTAATATTTCTGGTTTCAGATTTTTTTTGTTTATATTTGTGATACATGGATTCTGTTCAATTATTCCTATTATTTCATTTAATATCTCAATAGTAAACTTTCCACTTTTTTTGTCACCATGATTTTTTTGAAGAATTAAACAGCAATCTCTTTTATATCGACTTAAAAATTATGCGGAAATATTTTCATTCATTCCTGCTATTTAATCTGCTTCATTGATTGTTATTCCATCTTTTATAAAAATATTATTTTATAATATTTTATAAAAATAATTTTTTTCCCAAACTGGTCATATTATATGCTAGCCTACGGTAACCTCTTTGCCTAAGAATTGAACCTATTTGACATATTTCTGGTGAGCTAATTTATGAGGGGCTATCTTCCTATGAAAGTTTGAACTCGTTCATGGTTCTGTTGAATTAAAGAACTAGATTCACTAGGAATGGAAGATGTGTTATTCATTTGATTGTTCATTTCATTATTATTAATTTTATTGTTAATTTTTGCGTAATTGAATGGGTAATACATATTTTTATATCAATATGAATACTAAAATAAAATTGGCATATTGATAAATAAGTGGTTTTTAAATATAATTAATTTAAATAAAACAAAAATGAAATCGAAAAAATTGAATTTAAACTTAAAAACCTATAATAATAATAATAATTATTATTATTATTATTATTATTATTATTATTATTATTATTATTATTATTATTATTATTATTATTATTATTATTATTATTATTATTATCATTATTATTATTGCAACTTTACCTTGGACTCATTAAAATAAGATACAATAAAGATTAATTGGTTTTGTTTGATAATATTAATTAGAAAAAATAAAATGTTCCAAATATTTTAAATTTATTTTTCATTATGTTTAAAAATATTTAGATTTTTGTATCTTAAAATAGATTTAAATAAACATCAAAAATGGTGATATTTTCCGTAAATCAGGAGTAAAAACAATTTTAATGATAATTACCCACTAGATTGAAGTATCAATTTAAAAACAAATTAAATAAAGATTTCAACGCTTTTCAATGACTCTTAATTAATTTTTTGGGAAATTATTCTGCTTTCAATCATAATTGAATTGGAATTTATGCTCAACAGAATATCCGAGTTATTATTTATTTAAATTGTGATTGATTTGGAATGTTTTTGTTTGAATTCACGTTTTTATTTTTTCAATTTATTGGTATTGGAAATTGTTTCTTTAAACAATCGCAAATGTATAGATTGAATAATTGAAGTAATTGTTGGCATAGCCGGAGTTGAGTTTCATAAATAAATAAGATCAGATCAATTTTAATATTCAGTTTAATTTCTTTCAATTCAAATTTATTTTATTTTATTTCAATAAAATATAATTGTTAAATTTTGAAAGTAATTTAAAATTTATAAATATTTCATTAATTCTAGCATTTTGTTTGAATTTTTGTGAGGTGTTTAAAATATTATGAATTTTGTAATTGTGTCTCACAGATAGATAGTTCAACTGTTTCGGTATAATTTACACAATATAATTATTGGGTATTTTGTGTAAGTCGTTACCACTATCTGACTCCTTGGTGTTCTCATATTAAGCAAATCAAACAAAATCAACACAATAATATTTATTATAAATTACCACAATTACAGTTTTATTTATTACATACTAATAATAATGTTGATCACTCGTGTTTTCTCACGCTGCTCACGTTTTCCATTAGCTCGGATTTTCTATTAGCTTATTAATTTTAGTTTTTTGTAATTATTTCCTTCTAGGAAACCCCTCTAACTTTTTTTTTGATTTTTATTTAATATTTTCTGTACTTTTAATTATTATTGTGAATTGATTTTCACTTTGTTTTTGTGCTTATTTCATCGAACTCCAACATAATTTATGTTTCACATAAATAAATGGCTTGAACCAAACGAGGAATATCAGAGTAAAAACAATGAGGTTATGCATGAAGTAATATAATCAGGACAGGGCAGGAAAAATAACCAAAAGTTTTCAATCTGAATTGAAATATTATTCAAAATTATTTTGAAATTCCATTATGATTACTGCATAAATAAATCCTCAAATTTGAAGTTACTTTATCATCGCTATTGCATTTTTCATCACTTTTGTTTCAATTTTCACACTAGAATCAATGATTAAGAAACATTTCCTTTTATTATAACCAAAAATAATATTTTCAATTTAATTCATGTCATTGTAAATTTTAAAATATACTAAATTTTATCATTACATTGTATTCAATCTCTATGCCATAAAATTTGTTAAGTTTCAATGAATCCAAAACACATGAAATGTAAAAATATAACGGCTGATTTAAAAATATTTTATGAAACATATTTCCCACCAAAATAGCATAATTGCATCCATGAAACGAAAATATATTATCGACATTTGGGTGTTACATAACTATTGCATAATTACAGTTTGACTGACATATAGATATGCATCACCTACAAACAGTAAACTCGCACGATATGCTGCACGTAATGATTACGTCTGTAATTATTTTTAACTGATGGAATATTAATAAAATTGTATAATTTTTCAAAATTAACCGCAGATTATTTATTCAAATGTGAGAATTAAATGTCAGATAAAAAAATTATTTCCCAGTATCAAATATTTTGATTTACAATTTTTTGAAATAATTACTGACGAAATCAAAAGTTTCATTAAGTCGTCAAAATATTTCTAGGTTGCAATATTTAGTTTGGTTTGATGAAAATATTTTAATTTAAAAGTAAATATTTGATAATAATTTAAATATTATAAGATAACGCCAATCAAACATTCTTTTCACGATATATTTCGACAGTCTTCCTATCATCATCAGGTGGGATATAATAACTATGTAAATTAAGGATTTAAATCCTTAATTTAATGAGTTATTATATTCCACCTGATGATGACAGGAAAACTGTCGAAATATATCGTGAAAAGAATGTTTGATTGGCGTTATCTTATAATTAAATCATTGCCATGTATGTTTAAGTATTAATTTAAATATTAATAAAGATAATTAAAATAATTTGTTTTTCATTTTACTAACTGTTGAAATGAACATTTCCTCAATACTAATGGACTCTGATTCTCATTTGGTAAAAAAAAGACAGAAATGGGTACATAAAAAAATTCTATTGTCAGACTTGAAATAATTTAACTTTATATTCCATTACCAATATTATAGTGGGGCAGCCATTAAATCGGTCACATTGTTGCAATTATAATTGAGGAATTCTCATTGATAGTTAATAATGATATAATAAAAAAAATTTATTTACAACGGATCGCTTTTATTAAATCTATTTTTGCATATAATATTACCATAAAAGTTTAATGATGGTTTTTGTTTTTATTAGCTTTTAATAAATTAAAAGGTCATTAGAGTAAAAATTTTTAGTGTTATTATTTTTATATTATTGTAATATTGGTCAAAAGCCTGGACTGGTTGTAAGAAATTATATATAATTATTTGTTTAATATATCATCAAACAAACGTTGTAAGATATTTATGGAACAAAAATCATTTTATAAGTAAATTTACTAAAAAGAGAGCTTGAAGACTATAAATCAGTAATATATCGATGTTTTTTGAAATTCACTTGAAAAAGGCAGTGCCGAAAATTCCTGAGTATCAAAAAACATCGACATATTACTGATTTATAGTCTTCAAGCTCTCTTTTTAGTAAATTCAATGGAAAAAATAATTAGTGGTGAAATTGGAAAACAAAGTTCTTATAATTATATAAGTAATTTTTACGCTTACTAAAATTATGAAAACGAAAATACTCATATCCGGTAACGATTCAGTGCATAAAATACTCATTCTGTTTCCTTGTGAATATTGTATTACATATTATCTGTTTCTGTATTTTGTTGACATCAAACATTCTCTTTTTTCTTAAAATGTTTGTAGATGCTTTTTATATGGTTGACAGTAACTGATTAGGATTTCCAATATTTATTGTACTGTGAGATGCGAAGTATATCATTGTTTTGATTGATAGATCTACCAAATATAGAACTAACAGAAATGTTTAATTTTCCTAAGTCATCATATTTAAAACAAGTGATAGCGTTCATTTGTTGGCATATTAAATCTCATCACTTCCCTCCATTTGCAATGTTCATATCAAGAAGAAAAAATGAAACACAATAATATTAAAATGTATTAATTTAATTAATTAATGGCATAATTTATATATAGTTGTCTGATAATATAAACCGTTCTTATCGAATTATATTAAGGTGACCATTTATATTTTTTTCTAAACGCGTACATTATAAAAATGAACTTTAATATTTACCAAATAAACAAAAAAAATAATTTATTTCAATAAAATACTGATTCAAATCACATTTCAAGTACATATAATATTTCATATTATTTATTTTTTGAATTTTTCAACGGAATGAATTTTTTTCAAGATTGTTTCATCTTTTTCTAATATATCGGTAAATTCAGTACAGTTTACATTTCGTAAATTAAATTTGACTTTTAATATTGCATACAATGAATTCACAGATAATCGCGATTTATCGTCAGTCCAAATGTCATTGGCAATTAAAAACACTCTCTCCACTGAAGCATTTGTACCTGGCAAACAAAAAGCTGCTTCAACCATTTTTAAAATATTTAGGAATAGAATATGGTATTCTGTAAAGTGAGAAGAAATTTCAACCCAACGTCTGTCTGGTTCGATTGCTTTTAAGTGCCATTCTACAAACTTTTCTTCTGTACAAATTGTACTACAGTACAAATTCACTCTATGAACTTCATCAAATAATTCATTGTCGTCGATTTCAAATTGAACTAAATTTTTCAAATAAGAAATTGTGTCAGTAACTTGTTCCCATTTTACATTTTCATGAAGTAATGACCATGCAAATATATACACTTTAAAATGTTGAGTCCATTCTTCTAATTATTCCGAACAAATACGATAAAAAGTGTCAACTTCCTTCATAAACCTTTTCTTAATATCATTATTTGATTTTTCAGCGTTTTTTAATAGTTGGGTAACCATAAAAGGAAGAAACTGTTTGTCTTTTCTGATTTCAATTTGTTCTTTTAAATTTTTTAAAATTATAGCAACTTCAGTAGCAGCAATATCGTCGTTTTCAATTTTTTAACAGTGTTGTGAAAAACTGTAGCTTGACTGTGGATAAATAACAATTACGTTTCACTAATTTCATCATTGAAAAACAAATTTAAGACTTTTGGACATTTGTCAATGCTGAGAAAGTATGATTTTAATGGCTGATACAATTTTAAAACTCTTTCAATTGCTGGAAGTAAAGCTAACCAACGTACTTTTGAAAATCCTAATAGTTTTCGATATTCAACGCCAGCTTCTTCACAGAAATTTTCTAATGAAGCCACTCTTACAGTTAAACGATGAAAACACAGATAAATTTGAGGAAAAATGATTTCGACATCAATTGACAAACTTGATGAGTCAGTATTAATTGCATTAGATAAAATGTGTGCGTTGCAGCCGACTCCAATAATGTTTCGCTGAAATTTATTAATTAATTTTTGTGGACATTGTTTATTCCTCGTCTCTTCAATCCACCGAAATTTAAGTTTGTGTTGTCTGCAGGAATAGCTAATATTTTGTTAGACATTTTTTTATCATTAACACATTTTAAAATGTGTTCGGACAAATACTCTGACGTTTCACTTGTAATTGATTTCATATTTAATAATTGAACTTTGACTTCCTCTTTGATATCAAAATATCTAACCAGAATTGGGTACAATTTGATTTCATGATGATTTGATGCATTGGAAAGCAAGGTAACATGTGAGGCTTTTGACAGATCATTTTCCAAATTATCATCGCAGTAGTTTTTTAAAACATTAATAACAATTGCTTCACATTTAGTTCTAGCACAACTAAATGTTTGGCTATAACACGTTTTGATTAATTTTGAGGTGTAATCAGTACTGCGGAAGCTGTGATTAGGTTTAATTGTGTGGAATGCAAACGTTCCTTCATGAATTGCCATCAATTTTTCACATTGTCCGTAACTGGAGCTTCTTAGAAAATTTGTAATTTTCTTGGATGATGATGAGGCTTCAAAAACAGATTTATGTTTACTACTTTTACAATGGTCTTCAATAGCTGATCGGCCACGACTACTAATATCAAATTGACCAAAACAAATGGTGCATTTTACCAATTCTTCTTTTATTTGTAAGACGAAGGGAAATTTCGTCTTCAATTTTTCATTAAATGTATTAATTCGTCTCTTTTTAAATTGCTCGCTCATTTCCTCTGCAACAAAAAATATTATTTATTAATGTACTTTTTTATCTTAAATTTTCATAAAAATTACTCAAAAAACTGAATAACGTCATATAGTCATATATAGTTACTTACCATTGCTTAATTTTTTATGAAAAGTCACTTTTAAATTTGTTTTGTAATTTATTTTTATTTTAGGACACATAAACAAAATATGTCTGCTAACTAATTTAAAATTTGTTTATTTTTTGAAAACGCGTACATTTCGCGTACAGTGTTTGTAAATATAATGCTTGTAAACCGTTTAGCTTGCCAACAATTTCATTGGCGAAAATTATCTAAGAAAATTAAAAAATAATGACTTATTTTAATAAATATATTATAATACGGTTTTCTGAATAACAAATAATATTTTTTTCTTATAAAATTTTGAAATGACGTGTAGGTTACTGTGATGTTTGTGAAAGAAACAGGAACTTAGAACGTGATAAAATTTTACACGAAATAAATGGGAGATAAATAATAGAAGTTGCTGTTCACCATAATCTATTTTTAAGAATAGTATTTTTGAAGGAAATCAAATGCCATTAAGCAAATGCTTACGAATCATGTATTAAAGGAATATGATATTGCCAATTGCACAGATATCATTCCAAGTACGGTACGATGAAGAGAGCGTGAATAACTTTATTAACAAGTTTCTCTTTTGTATGATACAGTTGATGTAACTGAACTGCTCGGAAAAATTGGTGGACCAGGTGAGATTGTTGAAATTGATGAAACTCACGTGGTGTCAAAACGAGATGGAAGAGGGAGGATCTTAATCAGGGAAAGATATTAGATAATTGGTGTGATCTGATGGTGCACAAAATAAGTTAGGTGCATGTTTGTACGTAATAGAAGTCGTACAATGTTCTTTGAATTCATCCAAACAAATGTCTTAACTGTAGCAACCATCATGACTGACAAGTGGCGAGGTTATACAGGACTTAGTGATTATGACTATATACATCATACCATAAATCATTCAGTTGCCTTCGTATTTAAAGATTTTGGCAAACAGTACAAAAAGTTGTCCCTCCTTTCATCAATTTTGAATTCCTTAAAAACATCTTAATCGAATAGTCATGGAAAAAAACCTTGGAGCTTCTAATGTTTATGAAAGATTTAAACTGTATTTAAGAATAAATAAACTCTAATAACTTTTTTAAAATATTTTTGCCCGCCCTCCAAAACCCGGGTTCTACTAATATTTCGCTGCAATATATTTACAGTAAATATTGTTCTTAAACTAACCTATTAGCCTTACAATTTCGTTCAATCTACATAACCCTTTTTAATGTATATTAACGATTCCACGTGAATAACAAATACTTTGCCCAAAAATTTATTATTAAAAATTATTTGGAAATCTTCAAAGTCCACATTAGCACAATCTTTTATCTTCTTCACCATTGATTCTTTCTCAATTTTTTCTAATTTAATTTCTATTTATCTTTTTTTATCCGACTATTTATCAGTATTTTTTTTAATATTGAATAGATACTTTCGGCACTATGTAAATACTAGTAAAATACAGTCCTATAAATTTTTGTGAAAAATAAAACAAATTAATAATCAATAAGCAAAAATAGAAAATTTTATTATATAACATTTATAAATAATAGTTATATTTAATGTATAATATTTCATTATTAACAATTTTGTAATTACCCTAATTTTACTTCTGCTTTTCTACATTTTTAATCGGTCTTCTTACAAATAATTAAAATATAAAATTACATCAATTTCAAAGAAAATACATTTGATACAATTTGATTGATTTAAACAATTTAAAACGAATATTTAACTTTGTTTTCCTTCCGAAATTATATTTTAATAATTGTTTTAACGTCGATTAAGTGTTTTTCAAATAGCAATTTTTCTTTGTCTCTTCTTATTTTGCATTATTAATTAAGAAAATTATTTTGAATTAACACCCAATTTTGATTTTAAAAAGTTGTATTTCATTAAATTTTCTAGTGATTTAGTTTAAATTCAATATATTAGTTTGGATAATTAATCTTCGCAATAACACGTTTCTGCTCGTGTCTGAACAAATGAATAGCGGAAACTGGACGTTCTTTGAATGTTTTAGGAATAAGTTGCAAATGTTTTAATATGAGATTACTTATTGTGTGATATTAGTTATCGCTGGTAGTACGTAGTGAGCCCGCTGCACACCAGAGAAAATACCGCCACCTTACATTGTTACCTCTCTAAAAAAACTATATATATATATACATATTTTTAATTTCATAGAAATATACTCGACCAATTTCAAAGTTTTATAGCTCATTGCATTTGCAGCAACCTCTTCTACAAACCTCCTCTAATTTATTACCAGAAAAGAACCAATACAATGTTTTTTACAATTTCTCAAAAGTCTTCTCACCGATTTTAAAGTTTTATAGCTCATTCGATTCGCAACAGCCTCATCTACAAACATCCTAATGGTTTAATAGAAGAAAAACTCATTAAATTAATACAAACATTTAAATTTTATTTTTATAAATCTTCAATAACGATATCTAAGATTTTCTATTCCTTCGATTCGTAAAAACATCATTTTAAAAGTTATTCTGGTGATTTTCTAGTAAAAATTTTTTCCATCAAATTTATGTAAATTGTCTATGAATTTCTAAAATTGATTAAAAATAACTATGAACTTCTAACTAAATAACTAATATTTTTATATGCCAGTAAAATGTATAAAGTATAATGTTGATTGATTTTTGTTCGAATTTACACATAACATGTTCACAGAAAACCGATCACCAGTTTGTAAATAATGCTTTTATTTTTTTAACCTCTTTCACTTTATTGACTTACCAATCTATTATCTAATAGATTGCCTGTGGTTTTGTTAAATTTTATGACAAATAACCACGTATTTCTATAAAATATACACAAATTACTTATGAATTTATTAAAGATTACTTCAAATAATCATCTATATCTAAATAATATACTTAGATTCAATATGATTTTTAAAATTTTTACACTAAATAATCATGAATTTCAAACTAGTAATTACTTATGAAGTTATTAAAGGCTACTTCAATCGATCATGTATAACTAACTATTATACCTAAATCAGTGGCGTAGCTATGGTGGCGCGGGGAGGGCGGGCCGCCCCGGGTGGCGCTTGCTCTGGGGCGGCATATTCGCGATGAGATCGTCTGTATGGTTCTTAAACCTGAATGCACTAAAATAAATATATACGTATATATCTACGAATAGCAAGAGCTTAACAATAACTTATTTAATATATTAAGAAATGTTGAATTTAAGAAACTTGCCAGTCATAAAAGGCTGCCCTATATATACAAATATTTTACCCTATCCTAAAATTTGGCGATTTTTTAGAATCGGTAAAAGTCGAAATTTCAACAGATGTTTTCCATTATTTGTTCAAGTCGAATAAGTGCTTTATGGTACCTAATAACAAAGAGAGTCGAAAGACGGATGAAGCGACTTAAGAAATATTTTACCTACTTTTTACGACGGTTATGTTACAGAAAGGCGAGATAAGGTACCTATTGTTTGTATAATAGAGTTTTAATTCAATTCGGCAAATTGAAACAGCGCGGCAGCTTTCTTCCAGTTTTAAGCATAAACAGATGTGTGAAAATAGTACACTTTAGGATAGAGAAATATTTCATAGTTCATTACATTTTTGGACGTGACGGTGACGTGGGCAGCGTAAAATTTGTGCCAGTGATTTCGTGGTCTTCTGAAATTCTATAATTACAACTTTAATACAAGGTAAGTCAAATTACTTAAGATCTTCTATGCACAGTTTGCGGTTGAGAAATCTTGCCATATTATCAATAGAACATCAATTAACGGAGGAAGCAGACTTCGATGATGTTATGGATGACTTTGCTAGACGAAAAGCAAGAAGAGTAATTATGTAGATTGTAGAATATAATTTATGGGTATTAATGTTCTAAGACAATTAAAAAGTATCAGTTGATGATTGTTATATTATATTGTGTTTATTGTTATATTACATTAGTGTCCTTTTTTATTTTAATACCAATTTATATAAACAACTTTTGTATACAATATTTTTAGTTGTTGGCTAATTTTATAATTAATTTATTTTGTGTTTTTTACTCTGTAATGATATGTTAATTTTGTCTTGTTTGATATATTGCATTCTTTTGTATTATTTAAAAATTAAATATAATGATAATTTGACAATACTTAATTTATTATATGTTTTAATGTATTATAAAACACTTTGTTTAAATAAGAAAAAAATATTTCATACAAGAATAAATAGTATGTATATGTGAAGGGTATGTAGCGTATTTGGAAAGGGAGGCAAAATGGGCAAAATTGTCCTAAATTAACAATGAATTTCTTAAAATGGTATACCAAATTATCATGTATATTTATTCAAATATTCATAAATTGACATTATTTCTATCAAATATAATTGGATTACCATTGATTTTGTTAAACTTTACTCCAAATCATCTTGTATTTTTAACAAATATACATTAACTTATAAATTTGTTAATGTTTATTCCAAATGACCTCTTTTAGGAGGAGAGGTATTATTCCTTTGTTGCAGCGAGTTCACTACTTACTATTATCGCCTCAAAAGTGTTTTCCTGGTGTACCTCACTTATTTGTTTTTAGTAGTTAAGAATGGATATACCACGTAAGGAAGGAGTAGTTCATATGTTTACTATTACAAAGGTTTTTATAGCTAGATGCTATATAAAAAAATATTAGGGGGAAAAGATGAGGACGATGAAGCTATAAACCTTCTTTACAATCATGAGGAAGAGGTTATATTCACGAAGTAGATAAAGATTATAATTTGAAAGAATAAGTTGTTACCAATATAGTAGAAGGTTATGTCTGTTTGGATGATGAAAATAATAAACATGAAAATAATGTGGAAGATCATCTCGTAAATATAACATCGAATTGTTTATCAATATTCGTATCCAAGAGCAAAACGATCACTTTGAAAACCTTGAAAATATGGAAAAACAAGAGTAGATAACATGATACCACGAAGTATAGCATGCTATGCAAGTTCGCCTATCGACAATATATCGTCTGCATTTGAAAGATGTTTTACAAAGTCAATGCGAAAAAATGATTGTTGATAATAAAAATTAGAAATGGCTAAGCTGAAGTTTTTAGTGAATAGTGAATATTTTAAAAATTTGTAGTATGAAAAATTGGACGTCTTATTTTTCGTGCGACTATATCCACAAAAACCTTTCAAATGATAATTTGTTTTATTGGGTTTAACGACGAAAATACTCGACAGGAAAGCAGAGTTACATATAAATTGGAACCAATTCTGAATCTTTGGGAAAAGTGGATTCTTAACTTTCAAATAATATATTTTCCGAATAGAAATGTAGCAATAAATGAAAATACATTTGTATTATGGTTAGAAAATCAACCGAATTAGAGCACGAATAAGGTATTCAAAAGACCCATCATGACCCTATGTGTATTTTCTTTGGATGGTCATACGAGAATCAAAAAATATTGAAAAGAATTTACAGTTTAAACCAGAAATTCCTTTATAATATTTCTATTACCTTTATAATCTAATTTTAAAATTATTAAAAAGCTTTAAAAGATATATCTACAAACAATAAAGATAGGTTGAGAAAATAAAATAAACATGAAATAGTTTCATGCAACATATTTCCAAGAATTCTTTAAAATAATCATTTACTTTTTGCAATTAAATCATTCAGTTACTATTACTGTATGTTTTTTGCTATTATCAGACAATATTTAATTTTTTAGTTACCTTAAATCCTTTAAGGAAATGAAAATGTTTCCTAATCTAAGCAAACATGCATTTTATTTTAATAAATTACTCACATTTTAATTCAAAATGATGAATGAAATATCCTTTTAAATATTAATTTTCATCGTTTTTAGGAAATTACATTTGTTATATTTTATTTTAATGTATTGCTCCAGAATATTCCACGATCAATTTAAATTGAGTCCTTTTTTAACATGTTGATACAAAACTTGAATAAAAACGGATACAATTTGTTGAGGGAAAAAAGAAACAAAAGCTGTAAAGTAAAGAAGGAAACAGAATTTGGTTAAAAAAAAGATGCTAGAAGAGAAATAAAAGGAAGACACAATTTTAAAAACGAAAAGACAAAGGAGAAAACAGAACTAAACGAAATACAGGTTGAATTAGGAAGTTATTGAAGAAAGCATTGTCAAATCGGAAAAACGATTTAAAACAAATTAAAGTTAACTACCTCATTGCATAATGCGATTTGAGATTTTGGTGCTTACTGTGCAAACATAATTCAGTTATTGTGAGTTTATTTGTGTAGAGTGGTTGCCCGACATTGAGGACAGCAAGTTTGTTACGTAACATTGTCTCCATCTTAAATACTTTTTATTGGGGGCACTCAGTGTGATTAGTCGCGTTGAGCAGGAAACAATATGAAAACACAGATCGAGTTAACTTGCTCGGAACGTGTGGGACACACTTTTGTTTTATGAGTATATATGGTTTGAAAAACGAAAGGGTTAACGAGTAAATTGTTAAAGCTAAAAAGTAACTAGATCGAATCTACAGATCATTGAAATGGTTATGAATTCCAAGTTGTATTGTAATTGTGCTATTCCTATTCAAGTAATCCTCTTGTTGTAGGTGTTTAACAATTGTGTTAATCAATAAAAGTTTATATTGTCTGGAGTTCGTTATTGTTGTTAAACAAAAATACTTTGGAGTCAGTTCAATAATTTGTATTATTATATTTCACTGAAAACCCAAACAAAGTAAACTTTGTGATATTTAACAATGAGAATATGACTTTTGATGTTAAGGTCAGAGATGTATTTATCTCTTTATATGAACACGGAGAAATGATAGAAATCAACTGTTTTTTTTTTGTATAAATAAAATTAATTTGTAAAACAAATAGTTTCAATAAATACTGAAATGCTACAAACGTAGTTATTATAGTAACCAAAATTAATTAAAAAAATAATTCTAATTAGAAAAAGACCGGTAATCCATCTCTCAGTTAGAAACGTCAGCAACATTTATAGTTTCTATTTGTTTAAATTTTTAAATATCGAATGTTTTTCGTTGTTAATTCTTTAAATAAAATATCGTTTAATTCTGTCTCGGTATTAAGTTATTTCCATGAAATATATAATTAAAATATTTAGAATTATCTAATTTATCAATTTTCAATTGAAATATTGTTTTAATTAATGCAATCAATATATTTTCTAACAAATTAAAAATCAATAATTAATTTTAATTTGGAATGTTGCCTTTTGGTTCTGAGTGTAAATTATTCATGATTTGGAAGAGAATTTTGGATTTTCCAAATGTAATCAAAATGGATTTCTACACAGAAATATTATTAATTTATTTTTTAAAATAATAATTATTTTTTTTTAAATAAGGGAAATTCGATTTAACTGGCGGACGATTTTGTTGTTTACAAAATAAATTGTAATTATAATAGTAGTTTGATTAGTTTTGTCTGTTTTTTTCGGTTGATTAATTATCAATGTAATTACAAAATATTCACAAATGGTTTTTGTTGTAATTACATATTATTAACAAAACCAAACTATTATTATAGATTAAAAAATATATATAATTTAATAAACTTTCCATTCACAATCTATGTGTTTTAAATAATTCAGTTATATAGATCATTTTGAAATAAAAAAAGAAAAATATTTAATTTTCAATTATTTATTGTATACTGAAATTGAATTCTCTTTGCTGTAATTATTGTTTAAAAATTTATTTAAAAAAGACTTATAGACGTTTTTCTATCTCGATTCAAATAAATTAATTTTTATATTTAAAAATTAATAATTGATATTTAATTAAATAGACATTCTCAATAATATACGATCGCCTCAAAAATATTTTTTTTAAAAAAGTCTTTTTTATAAAACATTAATACACATTTTTAATTTAAAAAATGATTTCGGTAATTTAAGTATAATGTAAATGAAAGATAGTAGGTAGTTAGTAGCCCGCTGCCGCAATTACCCCCCCCCCCCGGGGGGGTCTGCGGCAACTTTTTTTTTGCGGCACGATTTTTTTTGCGGCAACTTTTGATTACGCAATTGTGGCAACTCAAATTTCTTGCTTTCAGGGATTTTTGGTCCAAATCTTTTTTTATCACACTATAGTGAGGGGGTCTCGATGGTCCTGGGATTTTCAATACAAAAAGGCGGTCTACACTAAAAAAGAGTGGTAATTTAAGGTCTCAGGATATTTCAATAGAAAAAGGCGGTCTACACTAAAAAAGAGTGGTAATTTAAGGTCTCAGGATATTTTCAATAGAAAAAAGGCGGTCTTCAATAAAAAAGCATGGTAATTTAAGGTCTCAGGATATTTTCAATAGAAAAAGGTGGTCTACACTAAAAAAGAGTGGCAATTTAAGGTCTCAGGATATTTTCAATACAAAAATCCGATTATCAATAAAAAAGCATGGATTTTTCTAGCCAATTCAGGTGGGTCTCCTTGGTCCTGAGAATTTCAATAGAAAAAGGCGGTCTACACTAAAAAAGAGTGGTAATTTAAGGTCTCAGGATATTTTCAATAGAAAAAGGCGGTCTTCAAATAAAAAAGCATGGTAATTTAAGGTCTCAGGATATTTTCAATAGAAAAAGGTGGTCTACACTAAAAAAGAGTGGCAATTTAAGGTCTCAGGATATTTTCAATACAAAAATCCGATTATCAATAAAAAAGCATGGATTTTTCTAGGCCAATTCAGGTGGGTCTCCTTGGTCCTGAGAATTTCAATAGAAAAAGGCGGTCTACACTAAAAAAGAGTGGTAATTTAAGGTCTCAGGATATTTTCAATAGAAAAAGGCGGTCTACACTAAAAAAAGAGTGGTAATTTAAGGTCTCAGGATATTTTCAATAGAAAAAGGCGGTCTTCAATAAAAAAGCATGGTAATTTAAGGTCTCAGGATATTTTCAATAGAAAAAGGTGGTCTACACTAAAAAGAGTGGCAATTTAAGGTCTCAGGATATTTTCAATACAAAAATCCGATTATCAATAAAAAAGCATGGATTTTTCTAGGCCAATTCAGGTGGGTCTCCTTGGTCCTGAGAATTTCAATAGAAAAAGGCGGTCTACACTAAAAAAGAGTGGTAATTTAAGGTCTCAGGATATTTTCAATAGAAAAAGGCGGTCTTCAATAAAAAAGCATGGTAATTTAAGGTCTCAGGATATTTTCAATAGAAAAAGGTGGTCTACACTAAAAAAGAGTGGCAATTTAAGGTCTCAGGATATTTTCAATACAAAAATCCGATTATCAATAAAAAAGCATGGATTTTTCTAGGCCAATTCAGGTGGGTCTCCTTGGTCCTGAGAATTTCAATAGAAAAAGGCGGTCTACACTAAAAAGAGTGGTAATTTAAGGTCTCAGGATATTTCAATAGAAAAAGGCGGTCTTCAATAAAAAAGCATGGTAATTTAAGGTCTCAGGATATTTTCAATAGAAAAAGGTGGTCTACACTAAAAAAGAGTGGCAATTTAAGGTCTCAGGATATTTTCAATAGAAAAAGGCGGTCTTCAATAAAAAAGCATGGTAATTTAAGGTCTCAGGATATTTTCAATAGAAAAAGGCGGTCTACACTAAAAAAGAGTGGCAATTTAAGGTCTCAGGATATTTTCAATACAAAAATCCGATTATCAATAAAAAAGCATGGATTTTTTTAGGCCAATTCAGGTGGGTCTCCTTGGTCCTGAGAATTTCAATAGAAAAAGGCGGTCTACACTAAAAAAGAGTGGTAATTTAAGGTCTCAGGATATTTTCAATAGAAAACGGTGGTCTACACTAAAAAAAGAGTGGCAATTTAAGGTCTCAGGATATTTTCAATACAAAAATCCGATTATTAATAAAAAAGCATGGATTTTTCTAGGCCAATTAATGCGGGTCTCCTTGGTCCTGAGAAAAAGGTGGTCTACACTAAAAAACGTGGTAAATTTTTTCAATTAAAGTAAATAATGGTTCTAAAAATTAAAGTAAATTATGGTTCTAAAAATTAAATTAAAGTAAATAATGGTCCAAATTTTTCAATTAAAGTAAATAATGGTCCAAATTTTTTTTATCACACTATAGTGAGGGGGTCTCGATGGTCCTGGGATTTTCAATACAAAAAGGCGGTCTACACTAAAAAAGAGTGGTAATTTAAGGTCTCAGGATATTTTCAATAGAAAAAGGCGGTCTTCAATAAAAAAGCATGGTAATTTAAGGTCTCAGGATATTTTCAATAGAAAAAGGCGGTCTACACTAAAAAAGAGTGGCAATTTAAGGTCTCAGGATATTTTCAATACAAAAATCCGATTATCAATAAAAAAGCATGGATTTTTCTAGGCCAATTCAGGTGGGTCTCCTTGGTCCTGAGAATTTCAATAGAAAAAGGCGGTCTACACTAAAAAGAGTGGTAATTTAAGGTCTCAGGATATTTTCAATAGAAAAAGGCGGTCTTCAATAAAAAAGCATGGTAATTTAAGGTCTCAGGATATTTTCAATAGAAAACGGTGGTCTACACTAAAAAAAGAGTGGCAATTTAAGGTCTCGGGATATTTTCAATACAAAAATCCGATTATCAATAAAAAAGCATGGATTTTTCTAGGCCAATTAATACGGGTCTCCTTGGTCCTGAGAAAAAGGTGGTCTACACTAAAAACGTGGTAAATTTTTTCAATTAAAGTAAATAATGGTTCTAAAAATTAAAGTAAATTATGGTTCTAAAAATTAAATTAAAGTAAATAATGGTCCAAATTTTTCAATTAAAGTAAATAATGGTCCAAATTTTTGAATTACAGTAAATAATGGTCCAAATTTTTGAATTACAGTAAATAATGGTTCTAAAAATTGAATTACAGTAAATAATGTTCTAAAAAATTAAATTACAGTAAATTATGGTTCTTAAAATTAAATTACAGTAAATAATGGTCCAAATTTTCAATTACAGTTAATTATGGTTCTAAAAAATTAAATTAAAGTAAATTAAGGTTCAAATTTTTCAAATTAAAGTAAATAATGGTCCAAATTTTGAATTAAAGTAAATTATGGTTCAAATTTTTAAATTAAAGTAATGAATGGGCTCAAATAACTAAATTAAGGTTCTAAAAAATTAAATTAAAGTTAATTAAGGTCCAAATTTTAAAATTAAGTAATCAATGGTCAAAAATTTTAAATTAAAGTTAAATAAGTAAATTAAAGTAATAATTTTTAAATAAGTAATGTAATAAGTAAATTAAAGTAAGATTTTAAAATTTATTAACAAAAAGTTGAAATACTAGAAGGTGTTTGAGAATTGAAATTTTTTAATGAAAATTTTTATGAAATAATTTTTTAAGTAATTTTAATAGAAATTTTTATGGAATAATTTTTTAAGTTAATTTTTAATGGAAATTTTTATGAAATATTTTTAGTGATAATTTTAGATGGAAATTTTTAAGATAATTTTTAATGAAAATTTCTATGAAATATTTTTCAAAGACAAATTTTAATAATAATTCAACAACAAACCAACAACTTAGTACCAACAACCAGTAACTTATGAACATGTATTAACAATCAGATACCTACAACTAGTTACTAACAACCTGCTACCAAGTACTTACAATCAGTTACCTGCTACCAAATACTTTCAACATGATACCACGTACTAAATAACTCTCAAACAACCAGATACTTACAACCAATTACCAGATACCAAGTACCTACAACTAGTTACTAACAACTAGTTACCTGATACTAAGTACCTACAACCATCTAACAAGTACTAACAACCAAAAACAAGCAACCAACTAGGTACCAAGTACTAACAACCGACAACAACCAGCTAACAACTAACTACAACCTACCAAGTACCTACAACCACATACTAACAACTAGTTACCAGATACCTACTACTCACAGCCGTCAACAACCAGGTACTAAGCATTATTAACCAACTACTAAGTACCAACAACAACTAACTACCAACTACTAAGTACCTACAACCACCTACCTATTAACTAGCTACCACCTACCCATTAACTAGTTACAACCAGCTAACTAGGTACTAGATACCAAGTACTAACAACCAGTTACCTGCTACTAAGTACCAACAACCACCTACCAAGTACATACAACCAACATCAACCAGGTACTAAGCATTAATTACCAACTACTAAGTACCTACCAAGTACCTACAACCACCTACCCATTAACTAGTTACTAAGTACTATCAACCAACTAGGTACTAGATACCAAGTACTAACAACCAACAACAACCAGGTACTAATCATTAATTACCAATTACTAAGTACCTACAACCAACTACCAAGTACATACAACCAAGTACTAAGCATTATTAACCAACTACTAAGTACCTACAACCGACTAGCTACCACCTACCAAGTACCACCAACAACGAGATACCTACAACTAGATACTAACAACTAGTTACCAGATACCTACTACTCACAGCCGTCAACAACCAGGTACTAAGCATCATCAACCAAGTAATAACAACTAGATACCTAGTACTTACAACCAGATGACCACATGAAATTATTGGTTAAATAAGTAAATTAATGTCTAATTTTAAAATTAAGTAATCAATGGTCTAAAATATTAAAGTTAAAGTCAATTTAAGATGAAAGTTTTCTGGGATTTTCAATGTTAATTTTAGATGCAAATCTTCGTCAAATCAATCAATGACCACATGAAATTATTAGTTAAATATGAAAATAAGGGTTATAATTAGTTGTTTAGTAAATTATGGTGTAAAATTAAGAAATAAAGAATAATTAGGTAAATTAAGGATAAATTAAGGAAAATTAAGGTTCAAAATTTAAAATTAAGTAACCAATGGTTCAAATTTTAAATTAAAGCTAAATAAGTAAATTAAAGTAAGATTTTTAAATTTATTATCAAAAGATTGAATAACCACCAACTTTTTTTGAGAAATGTAATTTTTAATGAAAATTTAAATGGAAATTTTTTTTTAAATGAAAATTTTAATGAAATAATAATAATAATAATAATAATAATAATAATAATAATAATAATAATAATAATAATAATAATAATAATAATAATAATAATAATAATAATAATTCAACAGTTCCCAACAATCGGTTACTGATTATTTTTAACTAGGTTCTAACAAATAAGTACTTTCAACATGATACCAAGTACTAACTCTCAAACAACTAGATACCTACAAAAACCTACTAAATATTCTTCATTGTATTTTATGAAATGCATTTTAAATTAATTTTTTATCTGTCTTCAAAAATATGTTTAATTACAATCAGTAGAAAAACCTTTTCAAATTTAACAAAAATGTTGATTTTCATCAAAAAACCACAACTTAATCACTTTAAAAACACTACGTGAAATTCAAAATAATTTAAATTACAATGAAAGACTAATGAATTCTAATTTACAAAACATTCTTCTTTTAATTGATAACTTATTATTGCAATGTAAAAATCGCATTCAATAAATACTTATTATTAATCAGTTTTATTATATATACTCTGAGTTTATCCGACAGGATGTTTTGACCCCCCTAAGGGTACTGGTCATAAGGGTACTGGTCGTAAGGGTATTGGTCGTAAGGGTATTAGTCGTAATGGTATTGGTAACACTCAACCCCCACCTACCCATTAACTATCTACTAGTTACTAACAACCAGGTCTCAAACAACTAAATACTAAACACTTACAACCAACATCAACCTGTTACTAAGCATTATCAACCTACAACTATAACAACACTCTACCAACTATTAAATACAAGATACCAACAACTAGATACCAACAATCAACTAACCACACATAAAAATAATAGCAATTAAATACAAAATATTCTTCATCACATACACTATCTTCTTATCAAAATCTAAAAAGTCAATCAGATACCAACTACCAACTACCAAGTACTAACAACCAACTACCTACAACCAACAACTATGTACTAACAAATTGATCTTTAAAAGAAAAATACTCATCACTTGAAAAATTAGATGGAAAATTAATTGAACTCAAGACATCAATAACTTGGTAAAAATTGATTAAATAATTGCAAAAATTTAAATTTACTCAAAATAAATATCATAAAAATTTAATTAATAGACAAGAAAGAATTCTATTCATTAATCATCCAGTAAATAAAAAAATACTGATCATTCAAGTTGAATCAACTAAGATAATAAATTAATAAGATAAGATTTAGTAGATAATTGATTTAGATTGAATAAATTAATTGAAATAAAATTAATTTTAATTATTTTTTTTAAAAATAATACTCAAATTGATTGACTGAATGCTCAAAATATTCAAAAATCAGTATAAATTCATTAAAATTATCAATGTCATCAATCTACAATAAAAATAATTATCATTAAATTCCAAAAGAGACTAGAAAACTAACAAACCAGAAAATTCATTCAAATGACAATAATTGGTATATTCAAGCGAATTCTCTAATAAAATCATCTAAAAAGAATCATTTCGCCTGAAATATCTCTATTTTTAAAGATTAGTATCTTATCGATAAGTACTTGTTAAATATCATATATTCACCTCAAACTAACAAGATTCCTTAAAATCCCTTAAATGACTATATTTCTACCCTTAATCAATATTATTACAAATAATTCAATAAAATCATCTAAAAAGCATCAAATTTCCCAAAAATAACTCTATCTTTAAAGATTAGTATTTTATCGATAAATATCCTTAAAAGGTTATATATTTACCTCAGACTAATAAGATTCCTTAAAATCCCCTTTAAATGACTATAATTCTAACTTTAATTCGTATTATCACAAATATTTCCCTATAAAACAGGTAAAATCATTAACTCTAAATAATTTATAAAATCTAATGATAAAACCGGTTATAATTAAATTTTTGTTAATCACTGTACTCGAAATTTAAAATAAATATTGCTTGAAATTTGACTGTACAATATAACTGAGTAGTTGCATAGAAAGATTAAATTTATCCATATTTCTTCAAATGATCATTTTTACCGATATCCAACCGATTTAATTACTAATTAAAATCACCCGATAGATTTCTCCCAATAAAGATCAATTTTCTTTAGTCGACGTTTTAAATCAATATTTCCAACTTTTGTCGTTGTCCGTCTAAATAAAGATAAAAAATAATTTAAAGTTGATATCAATCCCAATTATCTGTAAAGTTTTCATTGTCAAAACCAAGTAAATAGATCATTATCCCTACTTAATAAAACATTGTTCTAAAACATAAATCTAAATTAATTTACTGTGCATTAATCACAACCTAATAAAACAATATAATTATTATTGATTCATAACTAATGTATTGCAATTTCCCTTAAAACATTGATATTTTACCAACATCACCATTAAAAAAATCATATATTCCCATCTTAACCCATCCTTCATTAAATTTAACCGACTATATCTCCTTTACAATGATATATTCCTACCTTATCTGATCTCTCATTAAATTTAACCAACTATATCCCCTCAAAAGATCATATTTTCCCATCTTAACCGATTTCTCATTAAATCTAACCGACAATATCCCATCTTAACCGATCTCTAAGCAAATATTTCTACCCTTTTAAACCTCTAACCAAATATATCCTTCAATTCTACCCACTTGAATCCTCCTTTAATTCAATTCAGTCTTAAAATCCTTAGAGAGAATTCTTCAAAAAATATGACTTTTAATTAACTGTTAAAGACACCAGGCATTCTTCCATTGAAATAATTTAGAAGCTAAATAATAAGAGCCCACTAAAAGATCAAAATTCACTAAAATTTTCTACAAATATTTACCATCAAATACTGGAGATGATATATATTGTTTGATTATAATTCTTCATCGATTCAACCAATCATTTTCAAGCAATAACAGCAAACTAAATTTCTGTATATCCTACAATCATTTTCAAGTAAATTTAAAGTCATTGATAAAGTTAACTGGTTTCTTAGCTTATGTTTTTTAAAGTGCATCAATGTGTAAATATTCTTAGAAAATTATTGAAAAATTATTTATTCAAATGCATTACAAAGTCATCAAAAATCACTTAATTATTAACCTAATTGTCAATGAAATTAATTTTTATTCAAAAACTATTCAATAAAATACAACTAATTATCAAGAAATTAATTAAATTTATCAATTAAATTTATCAGTCAACATGAAATTCTTAGAAAATTATTCAATATCCTCATAAAAATTTATCCACTTGATTATTGTAAAAACTCTAATTATTAACATTGAAAATAAATTTTATTTAAAATTAAAAAACCAATCAATAAAAATACATTCAATTATCAAGAAATTAATTAAATTTACCTTAGAATTAGCATTAAATTACAGAAATTCACAAAAATAATGGAAATTCACAAAAATGATAAAAATTCACAAAAATAATAGAAATTCACGAAAATGATAGATATCCACGAAAAATTACGGAAATTCATGAAAATATTAGAAATTCACAAAAAATGATGGAAATTCATAAAAATGATAGAAATTTACTTGAATAAAACCATCAACTCTAAAAATTATCAATGCCTTAAACAACAAATTTGTCTAAATAATCATTCAAATAAAAGCATTAAATACCTTTACGACTAATACACTTACGACATGTTGAATGTGAGTA
>CAUHTR010004374.1:0-36943 GCA_959609185.1 Schmidtea polychroa | reverse complement strand
AAATATCTATCCTTGATAAAGTTAAGTGGTTTCAACTTTAGATTTTCATAATTTAAAATTTCATCAATGTGCAAATGGAAATATATTTATTGAAAAAATTATTCATTACAAATTCATCATCCTCAAAATTAACCTTATCACTTGATTATTGTAAAAACTCTAATTATTAACCTAACTGTCATTAAAAATAAATTTTTATTTAAAATTTAAAAACAAGTCAATAAAAAAACATCTAATTATCAAGAAATTAATTAAATTTATCAATTTAATTTATTAGAATCACCATTAAAACCTTAAATTTTAAAATATTCTTTCAGTCAACATGAAATTCTTAGAAAATATATGAAAAAATTATTTAGTCAAATTCAATATCATTACAAAGTTATAATCATCAAAATTTATCCTATCACTTTATTATTGTACAAACTCTAATTATTAACCTGTCATTAAAAATAAATTTTTATTTAAAATTTAAAAACACGTTAATAAAAATACTAAGTTAAATTTATCTTAGAATTAACATTAAAACCTTAAATTTCTAAATATTCTTTCAATCAACATAAAATTCACTAAAATGATAAAAATTCACTTGAAATAAACTCTAAAAAACTACCAATGAATGCCTTAAACACAAAGATTTGCTTAAATAAAATCATTAAAACACACCAGTATCCTTACAGCTAGTACCCTTATGACCAGTACCTATAGGGGTCTAGACATCTTGTCGGATAAACTCAAAGTATATATAATAAAACGAATTAACTCCATCAAATGTATCATTGAATCAGTTAAATTATCACAAATTTGGATAAAAAAATCTTATTCCAAGATGGAAAGCAGCGTAAAATCGAAAGATAATTATAATAACACAAAGAAAAAATTAACAATATTATTCTCAGGTGGTAAGAATTTTCATTAAAGGGAGAAAATTATTTATTACTCTATGATAAATTAATAATTCAAATGGATGAAAATAGTGGTAGAATAATTCATTAGTGGATTATGTGAGGTAAACGAAAATATACCGAGAAGTGACATAGATAAGATGAAGGTGGATAAGAAAGGATGTATATTAATTGAATTAATTAAATTTATTTTACTAAAAATTATCAATTGCATAGAAATATTTAGTACAATTTTAAAAGAAATTTCTGTCGGGAGGATATAAGTGATATTAATTAGTGAAATATCGAGAATCGGGGGACTATAAGTGAGGAGGATGAGTTACTAACGATGAGTTACTAACGAATAAAAATATTTTAATAACGCGTTATTGACAGACATTTATTCTGATAAAATATTAAATCCACAAATTATTATTTTATTACATAACAAGCCGTGACTATTTTATTACATTACTCTGAGTTTATCCGACAAGATGTTTTGACCCCCTATGGGTACTGGTCATAAGGGTACTAGTTGTAAGGGTACTGGTGTGTTTTCATGATTTTATTTAGGCAAATTTTGGTGTTTAAGGCATTCATTGGTAGTTTTTTAGAGTTGATGTTAGCGGAATTTAGTAAATATTCAAGTGAATTTCTATTACTTTTTTGAATTTCATGTTGATTGAAAGAATATTTAAAAATTTAAGGTTTTAATGTTAATTCTAAGATAAATTTAATTTAGTATTTTTTGACTTGTTTTTAAATTTTAAATGAAAAATTTATTTTTAATGACAGGTTAATAATTAGAGTTTGTACAATAATCAAGTGATACGATAAATTTTGATGATTATTTTTCTGAATTTCTATAATTTTTGTGAATTTCTATCATTTTTGTGAATTTCTATCATTTTTGTGAATTTCTAACATTTTTTGAATTTCATGTTGAGTGAAAGAATATTTAAAAATTTAAGGTTTAAATGTTAATTCTAAGATAAATTTAATTTAGTATTTTTATTGACTTGTTTTTAAATTTTAAATAAGAATTTATTTTTAATGATTTTAATTTTTAATTTATTTGTACAATAATCAAGTAATAGGATAAATAAAAAATGGTGATTTTAATAAATTTAATTAATAAATTTAATTAATTTCTACTACCTAATTTCTTTAATTAAATTTTTTCAATCTCTATTTCTGATTTTTTTATGTTTTAAGACGGTCTTGATAATAACTCAAAAAAATTAATTTTATGCCATTTTCATCCTGTACTTAATTTGCTTTCATTAATAATTATTAAATTTGTTTTCCTGTAATTTTCTTTCTGTTTTATCTTACTTGGTGTTGATGTAATAATTTTAATTCAAACTCGAAGCTTGTGTTGATGCCTGAATAAAACAAATCATGAATGTCCTCTGATCTAATCCAACACTATAGTGTATTTTTATTATTATTATGTATTAATTGATGTTTATCTATTTCATTTATAGTTTACTTGATGCACTTTTCATAAACTTTTACAAATACTTACTAGTTTGTTTAAATATTACTTTTTGTATTGTTTATTAAAATGTAATCTATAAATTAAAGTATAAAAAGAATGAAATTCATTTAATTTACATATTATATAATTAAAGTTTTAAAAACTTACAGAAATATTTAAACAACAAGTTTTATTAAACGTATTCAATATTTGATCAAGAATTACTAATAACTAATTTAGATATTTCTATATTTTTTAAATATAGAAATAATGATAATTTTATTATAGTAGTAAATAATTTAAATACTTTTATCAAGTTATTCCTAAATAATTTTTAATTTGAGGTTTCTTGCGATTTATAATTAAATTTTTAGTATTTATTTTAGCATCTATTATTTCCCCTAGATAATTTCTTAAAAATTGTAAGAAATTTTTCATCAAAGAAAACCGTTTAAAATTAAAATGAAATAATTAATGCTATTCATACATTTTAAAATCAATTTAATTTGTTTAAATTTACTATATAAATAACAATTTTAGGTAATGGCTGAATTATATATTATATAATTTTATTTAAATTTTATGATACTTAAATAATATAGAATGGCAGATTTATTAGCGCTCTTGCGTGATTTTACAATACATAATCGAGAAATAAAGGAAGATGGTGATGACATTGTTTTTGATAATTATGCATGGAATAAGTCCTCTAAAACGAATTATATTGTTTGGGGGTAAAATTTGTATTTTTATATGATTAATTATTCTATGGTAGAACTGATAAGCATGGTTCGATTAAGGAATACTATCCTTTGGAATCGATTGTATATTTTTTAAAAAATATTAATTTGTCGCATGCACAATTCGTTAGACAAGCTGCGGTAAGTTATGACAAATTAATGTTGTTTCTATAACAATACTTAGGCCAATGGAATTTTTGGTATTAGATTACCTGATCGTCAAAAATTACTGGACTACCTACAGGGGAAAATTACTACTTGTGAGGCAATAGATCATTCTGTACCCGTTGATATTTCACAAAGGCGCCTAGTTGTTCCTCAAAATAATGATAAAGGTGAAAATCTAGGTTTGTTTAAATATTATTTCTGATATTTACAGATCTAAATGATGCATCTGGTGAACCATCAAGTAAAAGATTATGTTTAGAAGATGGGAATAGTATAGATATGGGAAGTGAAGGACATTCAACTGATCAACAAAATGAAATAAATTTAAAAGAGAGTCAAAGATTAGCTGCTAAACTGCAACTACCACCAGGTGGAAAAATGACTTCAGATCTCTATCAAAATGATCCTTCAAAAGCTTCAACCTTAATAGAGCATATTCCCGTTGATAAAATTCAAATGCTTCGTGCTAAATTTCGTGCCAACCACCAGCAAACTATCAAACCTGATGAGTCTGATGTCGTTCCCGATAAGAGTAAACCACTGAAAAGTGCAATAGATGCCGAAGAACCTGTAAAACCTTTTGTATCAAAAATTCAATTAGGTGTAACTAAAAACTTCGTTAAAGAAATCATGGCTCGTGAGTATACGTGGCGAACTCGAACTACTGTTTTAGAATCTCATGGTAAACAATTTTTTGACAGTGTTGTTCTAGGCACTTTAAAAAGTGTTAAGTTGAAAGAGGAAAATTTGCAGCATCACACTCAACGAATCGGTCCTCATACACCGTTTCCAGCTTCGAATGGGCACGCAGGAAATGTTCAGCAACCTGCACAAGCACCGACTCATTACTCACGATATGACCAAGAAAGGTTTACTGGTGCTGGCCAAGATACTGCCGGATTTAAAATTGATACTATGGGAACATATCACGGTAAAGGCCTGTCGTCCATGATGACAGATGGGAGTCAAACAAATCTTAATAGCAGAGATCCTAGAGCTAACAGACAGCCCGCACCGAGAGGTTTGCCAGTTGTTTCACCTGGGGCTACTCCAGTTGATACCGGTAAATTAAATAATTATTATTCCATTTTTATATATTTTTTCTCAGGCAAGGGGTTAACAAAAGCTAACAGAGCTAAATCTCGTGTTCCTATAATAATAATACCGGCTGCTCCAACCAGCCTTATAACAATGTATAATGCAAAAGAAATTTTGCAAGATTTGCGGTTTGAAAAGACCGAGGACAAAAAAGCTAGTGGTTGTCGACGAGACAACGACTTATTAATCCAGCGATTGAAGACCGATGGCCGGACTGTGCCATATCGAGTCATCGATCAACCAAACAAATTGAACCGAGAAGACTGGGATCGTGTCGTCGCAGTTTTTGTTCAAGGTCCAGCATGGCAATTTAAGAATTGGCCAATAGGATCTGATCCAGTCGAGATATTCTCATTGGTAAAAGCGTTTCATTTAAAATATGCTCACATGCCATTGCATCCCGATGTGAAAAAGTGGAATGTTCACGTCATTCAACTTGATGATCATAGACATCTGGACAAAGCAAATTTCCAACAGATTTGGGATATTCTCGATCGGCATATGGTCAAAGCCAAACCACATTTAAGATTTTAATTTCATAGATTTGTAAATAAATAAATTCTGTTTGTTTTTTGGGAGAACTAATTAGTTCGATAAATATTTATTATATTGTTGTGCATTTGGTCAACACTATCGACTTTTATCTTCTATTCGGGTATAATATAAATCGTCAGTTTTTTTTAACTGCTTCTTCTTTAAAACATTGCTAGGAGTTTCAATCGCATAATTTGAAAGATATTAAATTCGATAAGGGTGATAAAAAAAAGTTGTAATGTTACCTGTTAGTCAACTTGTTATATTCTGATACATGGTCATTATTCGTGCACTTTTCACGTCTAAGGTTTGACATTTTTTACCATATATAATTTAACTCTATTTAAAACAAACCATTTTTGCTAGATATATTTCACACAAAATTTGTGTTAGAAAAATAATTAATATTTAAATAACCATGACTAAATATGTCAAAAGGCGACGTTCTTTTTATTGAGTTTAAAAATGTAGAAATAAAGCATTTGAATTCATTTAAATTTTTGATATGGCATTTAATTTAAACCTGGGATACTCCGAAAAATTTAGGGGTTTCAACCACTATAAAATTCAAAGGGGTGCGGGTTTTGAAAAAGGTTAAGAACCCCCGCAATTGATGAACAATTTTTTTTATTTTTAATGATTTGTCTTCGTATTTTGAAAATATATCGTTGTCGTGTTATCAATTCGCCAAATTTTTCGATAGTTTGGTTGAAAGTTTTGATCTCAAATTAAAATTTCCCTGTAGGAAATTGCTTTATATATTTGCATTAAAATTAAATTGACCGTATTAAATGTATGAAATATTTCCTGCGCTTCTTTTCTGCTTTTGGTCACGATAAAGATATCATCTACATATCTTGCGTAGAAACCGATGGATTGTATGGTCATCAGTGTTTATCGTTCGAGGTTATCCATAAGACGATTGCTAATAATCCTGATATGCTAGAACCCATAGGCAAACCTTTAACTTGTTTATAAACATTTTTTCAAAGATAAAATAGGTGTTCTCGAGGATAACAGCAAGAAGTTTGATGATATTCTCGGTATTCATTTCCTCTATTAACAAGTTGCTTTCTCTTAATTTCTTTTCTAAACATTTAATAGCATCTTTTAGTTCGATAGATGTGTATAGTAGGGTACTTTACTCTCCCCTCAACTGGGATTACTTAAGGTGGCGTGCTCGTCATTCATGTGCTGGAGTCTAATGCCCGTCTAACGACTTCCTTGATTTAATTTTTAATTTCACTAGGGTCTGTCTGGGTTTTCCCTGGAATCCGTATATAGTGAGTTATCTAATTTACTTTATTTTTACTTTATAGATGTGGTTTTAATTGTCGAATTATTATGTTTACGTTTACGAGGGAATTTTCATGAGGAAGATATATTGTTTGGAAATTCGATAATTCCTGAGAGACGGCTTTCCATCTTGTTCAGAACTAGTTTGCATATAGTTAAAATTGTACTAACGAAATGTAGATATAATTATTTGTATGAAATAAAAGGTATTATGAGTTTTTCTTTTTCATATGAACATAACGATATATATCATAACGATAGATAACATATGGTTTTAAATTTGCAATGTTCGTATAAACAAAAGGTGTCATGCTTTTTCTCTTTAACTTTTGCCTTAGTTAACGCTTTGGCCATTATGGTTGTACTGCGTTAGCGAATTCGCTGATAGTTGGACTCTTTGGTTAAGAGTTTCATATTATTAAATCTATGACACTTGAGTTGTCGTGAGGTGGGCTTTTTACCTGGGGCATGTCTATCGTCGTTGGTAGTAGAATGTAATGAGCCAGTATCTGGGAGGAGGTATGCGTGGTCTAGGTGAAGTGTCATGATGTATTACGAGTCTCGCTAGTCACCATGCCGTAGTAGATATTGCTTAAGTTAGAAGAGAGGAATCCAGAAATGGTTTAAATGTTTAAATTGAGATACGAAGATAGCTTTTAAAATGCAAAAGAAGAAAAAGAAGACATTAACACAAACGATTCGAAATCCGATATTCCATCATCAATTTGTTCTAATAAATTTTGTCTAGTATTCGTTCTCATGTGTTTTCAATTCGCTACATTGATGTATACTGAATAATAGTTATGTTAAAAAAATAATTAAAATAATAATTTTTAAAGAATTTTTAAAAATGAAAAATAATGTTTGTTTTGAAATAATTATTTAAAAAATTTAATAATTTTAAAGCAATTATTGAAAATTTTTTTTGATTATTTTTTTTGAAAATAATTATTTAAAATTGTTATTTATGATTTAAAAATTTATAGTTTTAATAATTTGTTTATAAATTATCAATATTGTATAGTTATTCACCCCTTATGTATGTAGGTAACATGATGACGATAGTGATGCTATCGAAATATATTGTGAAAAAGATGTACGAATGGCGATTTTTATAAATATTATCGTTAACTCTTAATTTTTTTTGCTTGCTCACTTTTAACCCTTAATAGGGGAAAATATTTTATTTAATTTATTTAAAATAACAAAAAATGAAATCAATACCAAAATTAAAATATAAAAAAAATTTAGGATTACACATTACTTACACAAAATAAAGAAAACTCAAACAAAAATTTCAAATTTCAAATAATATTTATATTTAATTCACTAAATTTAATTTCTCCTAAAAATATGATTTTAAAAAGCATAAAATATCCATTGAACGGTCAAGTCATATTCTATTTTTTTCACACAGTTTTGCCTGAAATTGAAAATACCCGAGCACTAGCCACTGAACTATAGTTTTAAGGACACCAAATACCAAATCTAAGTTTTTGGTTCTTTTATTCGTTGCTTCAAATAATGACAATTCGACTTTCAGCGTATTTAAATTCATCAGTTTTTCTTTAGGTTTTTCCTTACAAAAGCATTACTTTGACTCTGATGAGTAGTTTCTTCAATTTGCTCTTCATCAGAATCGGTATCCACATAAGACTTTTGAAATATTCTAAACTATCTTTTCAGATAACTTAATAATTTTTGTCTTTGAAGCTAAAGAAAGTACACTAGATTTCTTTGAATAATAGCAAGTCAAATAAGTTAAAAATCAATTTTTGCAAAATAATTTGAATTCTTTCAACCCAGTTTTCTTAATTTATAAAATTAACAACCGTTTTCAAATGTGACAAATTTATTTTAAAACTCGGTTTTGAAAAACCGTTAAACCCTAGTGCACAGAACAGTCAAAGGGTTAAATCTAGTTGATTTTAAAAATCGAAATAAGCCACTGTTAGAAAAAATCATATATAGTTTTGAATAGCCTATTCACGTTTCGTTTGACTTAATCGTGTGGTAGATCGACAAAAAACCCTGATCGATTATTTCGATTTCGAATTTTTGTTTGCTTAAATAAAAATGCTGATTTAGAAGTATAAGATGTCAAATAGAAACAAAGTGTTTCAGATAAAATGATGGAGACAATAGGAAATAAGGCGCTACACTTTATATGGTAACCCCGAACATAGAGGCGTGTCATGGTATCAGCAGTCCTTGTGATGGGGCTCCCCTTTGAAATGCAGTACCAACATCACTTCCAATGGGTATTTAGCGGTAATCAATAGTTATGCTGAGTTCCGAAGGGAAAGACGATGAAATATGGGCAATGCCTGTAAAGGATATTGACGAGTATAGATATAGAATTTTCCAGAGTCGCAACCAACAAAAAGGAATCACTTTGCCAACCCCAGTGCCAACAAAATTAAAAGATGACTGAAGCAGAAATATGCAGTAATAGATGTTTAATTTATTGACGATCCATTAGATATCACAAATGATTAAGTTAATGTCATATTAAAATTTACTGGAATTAAATTTGTTCCAAAAAATTTACCTTAACAAATTCATCTTATTCAGTTAATTTATTGATTTAAAATACGTATAATGCACCTATCACCAAGCAGAACTCTACTACATAGTCGCTACGGTGCTGAACAGACACCCCATTCTAAAGTTTTCACTAATTTAAGTCAATTCAGGCATACCAATTAAATTATTTTGAATGATAAACTTGACTTTTGAAACTTATTAAATAAATATCTAAGAAAAGCTAAATTTCCAGTTTTCCGGGCAAAACTACATTTTATGCCAAACTTTGTTTTTGCCGAAAAATTATTTAGTGAAATCCTTAACATTAGATAAAAATTTTCAATTTGCTAGTTAGTAAATATTAAAAAATCTAAAATAAATGTTCAACTATAAATAAATTAAAAAATATTTCAAGTGCAAATCAAATTATTTGATTTACTTTACAACCTTTCATAAGGGCTTGACCAATCCGTGTGCAGCTCAGTGTGTATCTATTGTTTTTCAACTGCACACATTCTTGATTACATTATTGATTTTTAATTGCCATTTCATTTGTTGGACTTAAGGAGTTTATTTATTCATGCAAAAACCTTTCTAAATGAAAAAATTAAATCGCAAAGAAACCCAAGTATCAAGAGATTTTAAAGCGATTTTAAAACGTTCATCACAAAATGTGACTAGAAATGTAAGCATCAATTAAAATTTGTTTTTAAAAAAAATCTGATTATTTAGACAGTTATTGACAGTTCTATTAACTCGTCATCTTTTGTATTAGACTTTCCGAATATTTATAGAAGATCAAAAACTTTGTCAGCATCCAATAATCATAATGAGACAATATCCGACTGGAAATCACTAGACAGCCAAATTATCAGTAATATAGATGATATTTTAAAATGACCACTTATTTAATTTTATTTCCAATTATAAGGCTTACCCAGTATGGGATTTGTTTCCAATATTAACCACTTCCACTTTCTTTAGTTTAGGGTCATTTTAAAATCAAAAAGTAGTTCCTTTACAATGTTAACTATCACTAAATTCCACAATTTATCTAATAATTTTTAATTTTTTCTTATTTAATTTTATCTTAGATTTGAGGAAGAATATAGAAACTTTATAAGTAGGTGGGAACACAATTTTGCATTTATTAATAATAAAGGGAAGCCATTTTCTCTAATTTACAAAACAATGATATGACGATATCAACTCATTACTGCAATATGTTGTTCATTATGCATTACGGAAACACTTAATTGTCAAAAATTACATATGTTTGCAAGGAATACGAGCATCTATAACAGTGCTTCTCATCTGGGGCCCTAGGGCCCTAGCTGGGGCAATTTCTAAATTAATGAATTTTTAAAATTTGATAAATCATAATTTTTCTCAAGTATATACGTCGTATTTTATGTATATTATGATAGAAACAATTTCTATACACTGAAGATATAGTTCTAACCGAGACCTATAAGCAAAATTGAAATTTTTAAGTAAGGGTTGGTAAAATAATTTGTTAATTAATTCAAAAACTGGGGCAATTTGACTTTTAAACTCTATTGTTGGGGACACAGAGCATAACATGATGAGAAACACTGATCTATAATATATAAAAAATCAATACTCTTATATTATTAAAACATACAAACTTACCTGTGGGCAGAATGTTAATGTTGCATGGAATAAAAGCATTATAAAATTTCATTGTTTAAAATTTATTAAAAGATATGTCGGAAAAACTTTTGAGCTAGAATCGGATAACTCTACTTTGAGTTGTATTGAAAATGACGAAAAAAATCGTAATATTTATTTATAAAATTACATTATAAATTTAATATTTATATAGAATTTTAGATAATATTTATATAGAACGCTGCCTTTCTGTGAAGGTACAATTTACTTGTTGAGGCAAATAAATCTGAAATGAGGGAATAATTGTTGGATAGCAAATAAATTTTTTTGAAAGACGGAATATAAAAAGAGAGCTGTTGAAAAGCGAATTGTTAGTTGGTCGAATAAACCAATAAAGAATGTGTGAAAGTTTGCAAAGCTCCAAGAGAAAGGAAAGATAAAATCTAAGTGAAATTAAAGAAAATTACAAATTATCGTACCAGCAAAGGTGATTACCCATTAAGAAACCTACCTTATAGATTATTTCGAGAAAAAGGTGCAATTACAGTGAAAAGTTGTAATTGTGATAAAAATTGAATAAAATGTTCTGTATTGGGTTTTAGTTATTTGATTGCAATAATAAAGGACACAAGGAGCTAGAAACTAACTGACTTGTTAAATAATAATCCAACAAATGTCAACTAAAGCATCTAAAATTTCAGCTATTTCAAATTTTAAAACTCTTGATTCCCATCTGGCTGACAAAGAATTTACTGTAATTTTAGTGTTTTTAAAAACTCACATCGTTTGTTAAAGCGCTAAAGAAAGTATAAATTGTTTGAATAGTGGAAAAAAACTTTTTCCCGTAGTCAGATACTTCTCAAATCCCAAAAAATATTCACTTATTGTAACTTCATTATTTTCATCTTTATGGAAAAATCTGACTTTAAAAGTCATTTGTTCGTTATGAATTATACCAGGGGTACAATCTAAAATTAGAGAAAAATTTTGGACATCATTTATCATTTGAATAATATTTTGCAAGATTTTCGAGGAGATCAACGATATTATTTCATTTTGTATAATTTTGCCTAAATAATGAATTGTTTGACTCTTTTTTTGGTATCTTTGCTAAATGATTTGCCATTACAATGTCAAATTTAGAAAAATATTCTACAAATTTTAATCAGTAATTTACAATTTTAAGAATAATTAGTAAAACTTTGTTCATCATCATCACAGGAATAAACTTATTTCCTTATCTGCATTGCTCCTTGCTGAATAATAATTTTTCGAATTTTATCGTTAATAAATTTAGGCTAAGTTTCGGGATCATTTGAATGAAAATCAGCACCATTACTTATACTTTCAGCTAAATGTATGGACTGAAGCTCTTGATTAGATGCAGATGTTACTTCTGTTTGTAAATTTATAGATTGTTTATCATTAGTGGTATTAATACTAACGTTATTATTTGCGCTATTCTGTGAAATAATCTGATCATCCGTTAATGTTACTGTAGCTATGGTCAAATTTGCATTTTAAAAATATTTGTTAGGGCTTCCATGATATTTTTGTTCTTCAAATTCTCTCTTTTTGTCTTTCGTTTTTGATTTTCACACTCAGACCATTTTGTCTTTTAATTCATATTAGGTAAGCTAAAATAAATTTTTTTTAATTTAAAAAATCTAAATTTTAGAAGTAAAGATAAAAATAATTAAATAATACAATGATTCAATTCCGCAAATTAACTAAACATGTACTGAACACTTTTTTACTTTGGAATTTTAATATTAATTTGTTTTTTTTATTAGAGAAATATGTCTGAACTTATTGAACAGATTGAAAACTGAATATAACTAGTACACTTTTAAACTATTTTTTTAGTAATTACGTATAGCATTAATTTTTTAATTGTAATAACTAAACTGAATATACTAGGCTATTTCAAAGTATATTTGTACATGTGTAATTGATTTAAAATTGATTTAATTTCTTTAAAAGTTAAAAAAATTATTTTAATTGGTTTTTTTGACATTAAATAGTCAAATTCTATTTTAAATCTCCCTTCCAAGAAGCGCCTCGATGCTTTGCATCCACCGCTTTCAACTAAAACCGGCCCTGATCGGAGTAACCAAGATCTATTCGAGGTCGAAATTTTTCATTTAATGAATAAATGCGGTGTATTACATAGTTATTAATTTAAAAATACGGCGCAAGTTAACTCGCTCGGAAAGTATGAGCCACACTTTCATTTTAAGAGTATATATGAAATAGTGGTGAAAGGGTTAATGAAATTATGGATTATATTTAGTGGTGTTATTAAATATAATTATTATTATTATTATTTATATCAATATTATTATCATCATATAGTTTTATTTACTATAATATATTTCAGGTGCCAATATAAACGAAATTGTTTTACAGAATAAAGCTTTCCTAGAGGATTTAAATTCAAATCCCAATGAAGGACCTCTTTTAACAAAATCAAAAACAGAATCTAAAAAGAAAATTTTAAATAATTTTTTTCTTGATAAAATATTTTCAAATGCATTAGAAATACCATTTGAAGGAACTGATATTAATAATCTTCCTTTTATTTTACCAATCATTAAAGAAAGTAAAGAATATTTGAAAATTAAAGTTTATAAATATTTCACTGTCGAAAAGATTATTGAGAAAATAGCGAAGAAAAAGTCTATAGACTTTCATGCAATAGCTTTATGCCATAAAAATACAAGATTGGAGAATCATATCACTCTATCTTGGTATAACATTAATTCAAATTCTGACGCCAATTTGCAAATATTGCCAAAACATAAATATCACGGATTGTATATAAAAGAAATTTACACAATATTTATTTACACTTCCGAAAAAATTGATGAAATCAAACTATTATATTCAAAGGAAATCAAAGAAAATCCAAATTTATTCGAATTGAAATATAAAGAGATATTTTTAAATGACTGTAAACAATTTTTCTTATATTGTATTCCAGAAAATAGCACTATTGAAATAATTAAAAAGAGGCCAAATAGTATTCATAGTAGTCCAGAGTATGGGGTAAGTTTATTTATAAATCTCATTTAATACTTGATAGATATTTTTAATGAAAATTGAACAGTGAAAAGGAAATCAGTACATATTGAGGGTGTTCGCACTTTCCTGTACTATGGTTTAAATGATTATATCGAATTCACTGAGTTGTGACTGCAATATAGTCCATTTTTAAAAGAATTAATAAAAAATGAAATAGTGTAGGTTTTCTTTAAATCTTAGCCTGGAATTGACCAATAATTCTTTTAATTTTCCTAGATATTCATCAGATTTTTCATCTTTGATTTCAAGAAATACCAATTTCTAGACAAGGAAAATGTTTAATTTTTTATCATGATATCCTTCTCACAATGTTACAGTTTTTTTCTGAGAGATGAATATCGTTTGAACCAGATCAGAAATATCTTTCACCTTTCTTTGCAGTACTAAGTTTAAAAATTGCAAATGTTCCATTATGTCGAGTAATGGGTACGATTTATCCTTTTCTTTAATAAATTTCACAAGATATTCCTTTAGTTCTAAAAATTGATTAATCACCTTGTAACTTAATAACCATCTTACAATGCAATATAAAAAAACATAATTTTGAAAATTTTAATCATCTTACTCTTCATTGAAATTCTTGAACTTGCAATGATTTTTTGCAATTATTCGAATATAATTTACAATCTGTAAAACCACCTTTTCTGTCATCACTTTTCAAGAGGCCAACGAGGCCTACATTTTAACGTAACATTGCAGGTGATCCATCTATTGGTTCACTTATAAGTTTTTTATGGACACTGCAGCATTGTTTAACATTTTATCAAATGTATTCTTGATATTGACAACAAAAATTAATTTTTTGAATGCTATTATATTGAGCATTTGTTCTTTCACCAAATCCTGAAATATCTGTTATAATATTGTTATAAGTATATTCACAATTACATTTTGTTTAATCTGTCTTAATTTGTTTTGAAGGTTTCTTTGGATTTCTTAATTTCTTTGATCACAAAAGTCAAAATTGGCATTAATTACTCATACATATTTTAGATCCTCACCAATCATCGTAATTTAATCCTAACTTTCCTTACTTTTATTAAAACAGGTTTAATTTAATATTATTATCCTCTTTGATCCCTTACTTTCCAAAAAATTAGTCAATTAAGTTCCAAGTGTATTATTTAATTTAATTTTTGTTTTTCAAACATTTAAATTATATAAATAAATTTCAGTAGTTAATATTTTGACAAATTTCAATTTTCGCATCTTTATGGTCCTTGTTAGGGATATTTAAATAACTAATTTATAAATAAAATATATATTGTATTATAAGTATCATATATTATTATATAGTAAAAGTATAATAAGTATAAATGGTGGCACGCATAATTATCATTATTATTAAATTAATTAATTCGCCATTTAAATCGGTTGTTTAAATAATACCAGTTTTAGGCAATCAATTTGTTTTTGAATATATTTTTAAGCAATTAGACTTCAATTATTAACAGTTCTTAAAGGACACTGTCGTCATATATTCTCCAAATTTTTCTCTGGAAAGACACACCAGCGAGCAATTATAGACTCTTAATTTTGTTCAATTATGTGACGTAAGCGGTACCTAATGGGTTAGTTTAGTTTTTCAAACCACGACTTTTGAATATGTAATTGGATTATTTGTGTTCAAACCCTTTAGTGATGCATAAAATTAAATTATATTTTACAATGACCCCATGCTAGACAAATAAAATTTAATTAATTTATATTGAATTTATTTTTACTATTCTAATATTTGTTTACATTTATGTTCCTACGAACATATCACCAATGTGATTTTTTACCAAAAGTTTATCTCACTTTGTGATTTATTGGCCTCCTCGGCGATATGTGTTTTCTTGGTGATTATGTTCACAATATGGTGGCGAAGCTATATAATAAAAAAATCCTTATGACTATATTTGTAATTTTTCATCGCAATCTTTAAAAGCTAAAAGATATATTAACATTAAATTTTCAAATTAACTTTAACTCTTTATTTTAATCATTTATTTGTTAATTATAATATTTATTATAAAAAATAATATAAAATAAAATATTTCCATATGTATTAAAATAATTATTAAAGTTTATTTTATATATACGTGAAAATTACATTTAATATAGTTAATTTGAAATAAATATGCTTTCAAAATTAATTTTATATATTTTAAGAAAAGTCCTGGTTTTGAAGTTGCTCAAAGTTTCCTAGCTATGACGAATAATTTGAAGGTAAACCTGAATAAATTTGTTAATTTTTCGGAAAATAAAAATTCTAGTTTATTTAAATTCTTGACACCTAGGTTCCAATGTGCTTCATTAACGAAAGTTAAAAAATTGATTGCTATGAATTTAATTTTAAGTGATAATTAATTTGTACAAATTGTTTTTCAAATAATCTAGTAAAATAAAAAATTTTAAATCGTTTAAATATATATAAAAAGTACAAAATCCGGAAAATTAGTATTAAAAGAAATAACAGACCTTAAGATATAGTGGTGTGGTTTCTGGGTGCAATTTTTCTGTTTTCAAACCAATTAATCAAGCTAGATGCACGTCAAGGTATTTGAAATTTTTTAACAGACATTCGGATAATATTATAAAATGAATATTTGAGAAAGGGAAATATATATATAAATAGTAACACTACAAAACACGAGAGCTAGAAACAAGGTTGGATAATTAATTCGCCTGACCAGGCATATCAAATATGAAATATGTACTTATCAATACTAGTGCATTTCACAATAAAAATTAATAATATCATAATCGTTATCGATTTCGAGCTTTGTTAAACATATAAAAGAAATTTTAATTTATTTCTCTTAGATCATTAAATTTTATTGAAGCAAGAAAAAAATAAGTACTTCTAAGTTTTAATATTTTTTATCAAAAAGAGATAGTAGGATTCCACTTTCGGTGTTATCTTATCTCTTCTTTATAATTGGTTAAATTGAGTAAACCTATTCTTCTGGGTTTCTACTCAATGACGGCAAACTTTAGGGATTCCCTAATCTTTCTTCAATCACTTATACATGGCTATAGGTGTATTTTAAGCCTAGCATGAATAATTGGAAATAGCTGAGAAAGGTCTGGATAACCGATTTCTTACTTAGACTAACAGCGACATTTTTGGGTGTACATAGCTTAATTTATAATATTAATAACACTTAGAAATAAATCTTATCAATACATATTGTTTATTTATTTATTAAATAGTATAATATACGCGCAAATATTTAACATATTTAACACAAATTTTCACCACGGACTTTACAAAGTGTTATTTAACAATGACTCAGGTTTTTATTCTAGTAATGACTTAAACATTTTAATTTTTAATTGAAATTAATTTTATTGGATTGTAATTAAATAAATTTTTTTGTAAGAGGCTAGAGAGGAGAAAGAAAATAAAGGAAGCTGCGTTTTTATACTAGTTGCATGTTGCCGCAATCATTGTACCTTTTGATGAAATAAATCTTGGAAGTTAGTCTTACTAAGGAATTTTTAAACCGATCTTATAAACGTTGAAATTTTGCTTCTTTACGAAACAGAAAAAGAAAATGATGAAACTACTTATGTTTAAGGAATTATTTTTTTTATAAAATCTAAATAAATGGATTGGTTCCCTCTGGCACAGTAACCCCCCCCCCCCCTACTGAAGGAAAATTGATTAAGCGAAAAAAAATTTTGCTTAGTATTTTAAAGTAGGTCAACTAGTATATTTATGTAAGTCACTAAATTTTTATGTGGGTCACGGAATTTTTAAGTTTTTCACATATTTTTTATGTTTTTCATTGAAATTTTTCTGTTTTTTAAAGAATTTCTCAGTTTTTCAAGGATTTCTTTAATGTATTTTACGTCAAATTAATCATATTTAAATAGGTCAAATCCTCGTAAAAATATTCCAAATCATAACATATTTTATTTAAATATTGTCGGTTTTATATTGAGTGTTCCTGACACAGTATTTCGGCGAAAAATGACTCATTTCGAAGAGATTTTCTCAGAGCAACCGAATTTCTATTCTGATGATCCAAGGTATTGCAAGGGTGTTGTAAGGGTCATTTTTAAGGGTTTTAAGGACGGTCAACTCTGTATACTCTTAATCAACATGTTTAACAAATGTGTGTTATTATTATTATTATTATTATTATTATTATTATTATTATTATTATTATTATTATTATTATTATTATTATTATTATTATTATTATTATTATTATTTTATTGTTTTAAATAATAAATGCTGCTACCAAGCAATCATCATTTTATATTATTATTATTATTATTATTATTATTATTTGTTAATATTTTTCACAAAATTATCTTTTTAAATACTACAAAAGCATTTAAACCTAGAAAATGTTTTTACAAATTCCTTAAAATATCAATAAAAGTCACTGAATAAAAAAGTATTTAAACTTTGAAATAATAGTAACATGTTTCAATAATTCACAAATAAAAATCAACATATTCAAAGTAATTTTTTGGGTTCTTTACAATATTTATTAAATATCAAAACTCCTGACTAAAACTGTACATTGCCGGGCTTTCTTCATTCTAGGAACTATCATCGAAACTTAGGCTTGCGCCTTCGATTCTGGGCCAACTTCGTCCAATATTTGGTCCTCGTCAATGGCATCAACCCCTAAATAGTGCCCAAATGTAAAACTTGTATTTTTTCCTACCCAGGCGCTTATCATTATTATTTGATAATGCTATTTTTGTATTTTTAAATGTGAAAAGCTGGTGATTCCGAATTTCTATTCTAGACTGCGGTACAGCAATAATCTGATTATTATTATAGCAATCTAGATATGATTGATTGTTTATTACTGTTTCCAGTAGTTTTATCTTATTAGATTTCATACAATTTACTTCCTAAAAGACTATGACACTTCGGGCGTAAGAAAACCCATTCATCGTATCCTAATCCCTTACTCTCATCTTTGAACTTTCCGATGGCAGAGTCAAGGTTCGTCGAATATAATGGGTGAAAAGGATCGTAATTTGAAGTGTCTAATAAATTATCGGAAATCATCGCTGATAGTAATATATCTAATTTCAAATTTTTTATTTCTAAGAAGAAACTGTCAGTATCACCGGCTCCTATATTGATAGTGCAATTAAATTGTCGTCTGTATTTCTCCAAATCATTATATTGGAGCTGGTATACCCGCAATTTATACAGATCTAGCACAGATTGTCCAATGTAACTAGGTCTATCAAAACATATAGTCTTTATTCAGATAGCAGCAATCAGATCACCATCAATTCTGATAGATTTTATGAAAGTCGGTTTTGAAGCATATACAGTTATCTTTTCAGCTGAATTGTATAGCCTCAAATTCATCCGTTTTTTCAGATTCTCTACGGATTTACCATACAGACTATTATTATATAGTTTAAACAAATCCCTATATAATTAATTAGTTGATTCTGCTCTTAATCATGTATTTTTGTCGATATATGTTTTAAATATAGGTGCTTTCTTGAATTTAATTGCCCTATAAATATTTACTACCGCCCCAAGTGACAGTTAAAGTTTGAGAAACCTCCAATCAAGAACATGGTTCTTCTTGGGCCAATGCGTGAGCATTATCTTCTCTACTTTTGAATTTGGTGGGCACATCTTTTCAAGAACAAGCAGAAAATTATTCAAAATATCATGCAAACATTCCGGAATATCAATATCAACTTCCATAGTATATCCATATGGAAAGATTTCAATATCTCAATTGAAACATTCATTCAACACATCATTCAAATTATCATGTATCCAAAAAAAAATCACCATACTGAAGATTTTGGCTAAGAACCCAATCATAGGAAGCCACATAATGTTTGTTATCAAATGTTAACCCACCCCGTATTCTTCCCTCATAGAAATTATACATTTCCATGTCCTGCAAAAGTTCTATAGGTTCCATTAATGTCGTAAGCGCAGATGCCCATAACATACCTGCAATGCCATAGAAATTTAGAGGCTGAAGACCATTGTATGCAATGGCCTTTGTACGGAATTGTTGAAAATAATCCGCAAAGAGGAATACTCAGTTTTGCTGAGTCCAAATTAGTTGAACCTTAGCATACTCATCTTCAGTAACATCAAACCAAATAGGAGACAATTCCAAAGTAGACTCAAGAACATCCAAAGAAGTCACAAAATTATAAGGAAAAATGCCTTTGAAATTTATTAATGACCCCTCAAAAACAGATGAAGTTAAAGGAAAGTTTGAAAGAGTTTTAAAGAACAATTAACAAATTGCATACTGTCAATAAAACGAACAGGCAATTTTTTAATATGTGCAATCAAAGAAATAAATTTTTCCGAGGTTGTTGGAATTATGTTTAGTTCCCGAGATGGGTAGTCATTGAGACCATGTTTTAAAATGTGATGCAGATCATACCCCTTTAAATTATGAAAGATGACGGGTAATAGTTTGAGAATTCTGCGAGAGACGTTACATTTCTTACTGGTTGCACCACGATAGTTAGCTGAGAAGTGATCATGATCTCTAACAAGGCTTAGGATATGTTTTTTACACAGGTAACAAGTTTTATATGATAACCAATAAATTTTTTTACAAATGTACAAAAATAATAATTCTTAGGGTATTTTGAATAAGTTTTCAAATATTAGAATATTTTCATCCGAATTCTTTCTATGTGATACCATTTTCACCAATAGTTTTCGTAGTCTGGTACTGATTTCAGGATCATAGTCTTCATTTAGACAAACCCGATGATTAGTCGAGTCCATTAATTTTGTTGATCAAACAATAAATCAAATATTGATTTGAAAGATTTTCGTTTTAGCTCCAGGGAATCCATATTTAAAATCAATAGGTATTCTAAGGGTGAGAGAGAGAGAGAATGTTCCAGCGGGGACTATGTTTTAAAGTAGATATTTATATAGAGATGTTATTTATTGTCTTGATATGAATAATTTCAATTTTTTTATATATATTGTGCTGGAAGAAATTATCTTTTAAAGATGATTTTTATTTATTTATAAAATCTATATGACCTACTTATTTATTAAAATTTATTTTATATATTATACAGAAGGGACTAGGTTTTTAAGATGATTTGACCTACTTAAAATTTATTAAAAATTTTATTTTATATATTGTGACAGCGGGTACTATGTGTTTTACGAGAATTTGACCTACTTAAAATATGATTAATTTGACGTGAAATACAAAAATATTTTTAGCTTAATAATTTTTCTTCAGCAGGAGGAGGGTACTCTGCCAGCGAGGACTAATCCATCTACTAATTTAGTTTTCTTATAAGACCTATAATTAAAATTTTATTCATTTTTATTTATTTGGTATTTTATTTCAGCAATGTAATTGTGAAAACATCAGAATTGAGGCTATGGCATGTGCATTTCTGTCTACTTTTGATAAAGATTTTAAAAATCACAAATGTTTGGAACTTTTAGACGATTTTGGGTCAAGACTGCATCTAAAAAGTTGCATTAAAAACAAAACGAATGGTAAAAATGAAGATCAAATAAATTCAATTGACGAAACATGTCTACATGAATTTATAGATACCGAAATAGGAATAATTCAAAAACACCGTTCAGTATGAATTTTTTTTGTCATTTAAGATTTTTTATAAGAACTTTTTTTCCAATTTCCCTACTGATTTCTTTTCCATTGTATTTATTAAAAAGCTTGACTATGAATCAGTAAATATATCAAAAAAAGATCGATATATTTACTGATTCATAGTCTTCAAACTTTTTAATAAATATTTAAGATTTAAAAAATATTTTTTTGTTATTCTTCATACGACATCAACTTATTTTGTCTTAATTTATTAAAAAAAAATTTGTTTTCTCATTTCTCATTACGCAGATTTTGATTGGGGAATTAAAAAATGTTTTAATAGAAAGAAATTTGATTTCCAGTTTTCAGTTTTTCAAATATTTTTAATTTTGAATAAAATTATTTTTTGGGGTTTGATTTTTCAAATTACTTTGTGTGCATATTTGTATTTGGATTTGAAATATAACCAAATGGTTTTTGTAGTTAATTGTAGTTTCCTTATTTAGTGTTGAATTTTACATTTACACTTTCTAAACATGTTATAGAATATTGTTCTTGAGTGATCTCTTGCATACATTAATTGCTACTGCCATCACATAAATGACATCATATTATTGAATTATCAGTTTCTACAAATTCACACTAAATTGCCTCAATAAAGATAGAATCTTGTTCGAAATTGTTTTTGCATCCATAACTTCCAATGGGATAAGTATTTATTTGACTCCTGAAATATCAGTGAATTCAGAAATGATAACTGATAAGATTTTTATGTCCATTTTTGATTTTATTAAAGATATTAAAAAACCGTGTTATCAGAAAGCACGGCGCTTCCTTTACAAGCGCACATAGAAGCATTAGGAAAATAATTTAATTTCCAGAATTCCTTTGTAATATAAATTTTGATACGCATTATTTCCATTATCATGTATTTAGCATTTCATCCTTTTATACTAAATAATATAACAATTATATAAACTTTGGAAAAGGAAGCGTACTGTATTTATTTTTCACTATTTTTGATGAATTTATTACTTTATTTGTAAACCATATAAGGAATACAATGTTAGAAGAATTAAAAGAATCCCAATTTTCTTTCCATGCTAGTTGATTCTACACTTGATCTAGTCCAGCGACAGCGAACATATTACCCACGAGTCAGACACTGACTCACGCAACGAATTCAAGTGACCCACAATTTGTTTTCCCTTAGATTATAAAATAATAATCATACAACAACAAACTGGGAAAATCTGGATTCGAAAGCACCCAGGAGTACATCAACAGATACACAAAATCCGCTAATCAAACAGATTGATTTTCCATCACGACCAAGGATAAAAATGTATGTCTTTCCAGTAAATTCACGGAATAAGAGGTTGGAACTTTCCCTAAGTTTTCGTTTGATCCTGTCATCTAAATTTTTACTATTTATTTTTTGAAAATATCAACCTTCGGGTCAAATATTATTTTAGTTATTAAAAATTTAACAAAAATTCATGTAAATATAATATGGTTTTATTTATTATATATTAATTAATTATATTAATTAATTATATTAATTAATTATATTAATATTAATTATATTAATTAATTATATTAATATTAATTATATTAATTATATTATATATACCATTTTTGGTGCATTTACAGATGTGAGCAATCATTTTTAGCTATGAAACTGGTAAAGAACAAAAATCGAGCTCACCTCACTGATTTAAATTTTAATGGATTGATGATACTTCCCACAACAAACCTCCATCCAGACATTGGTAAAATGGCTTCCAATTTGCAGTTACATAAACAGCATTAATTAAAGCTGATAAGACTTTAATAAACAGTTTTCAAACATTAAATTGATTAAAATAATAAATATAAAACTAATTTAGATAATAATTTTTAATGCATAGGTCGAATTCTTGCATTTAAAGTTCAAAATTATACCCTTGAATTTTCATCGTTTTAGATTAGATTTTACATTTACAATTACAATGTTACATTTTAAAAATGCACGAACTAATTTCTATAAGCTCTAAATTTTCTTTTTGCATTATGATGACCTAGCACAGGGGTCGGCAACCTATGGCACGCGTGACAAATTTGGCACGAGTCGAGTTATCAATGGGATTTTATGTTGTTTGTTTTTCAATTAAATATATTTAAAAAATAATTTTGGGATCAAATTATTTTCATTAAGAACTGTATTACTTAATGTGACAGACATATACCATTACTTATTTGTAAAAAGAAATAAGGTGGCACCCTGAATTAATTGGCAGAGTAGCTTGGCACACCATATCTAAAAGGTTGCGAACCCCTGGCCTAACATGTTTAAGTCTAGTAGGTTGTACTCGTGTAGTTTAAACATTGAAGCACACACAAAGTGTTTCCACTTTTCAACGTGCGTGTGATTCGCTACGATACTTGAAAAATTAGATTTGGCCCTCAATGTAAAAAGTGTGGGAACCAGTGAATTAAGAGTTAGTTTCTACAATATTTGGAAAACCATGTGTTTTCATTTTTTACTATCAATCATAAATTTTATCTAATACTCCAAAAGTGCAAAACAAATTTTAAATTTTAATGACAAAAATATCTGAAATAATGGCCATTAATTATTTTAGAATCAAATCACTACAACAGATTTAGAATATTTATTTTACACTCAAAACTTCCGAGGTTTTAAGCAATTTCTTCGAGATAAAATTGGAACGAAGTGCACTAATGCCAGTTTATCAATGCTTTACCTTTATGCAAAATCTTTAGTCGATTTCTTAAATTCCCGACATGAAAGTGATGAAAAAATAAACAAAATTTTAGATTACATCAGACGTTACTTCGTAAAATATTTCGAAAAGCAAATAATCGCAAAAGGAGGTCTAGTAAGTATTATGATTATAACTTAATTGTACCTAAATTATATACTTGTATCGTAAATTAATTAATTTAAATATTTTAAATACTAATTAGTTCAGTTAGTTTTAATTTCTTGACAAAAATGTCAATGTTGCTACTCCAACAAATTTTTTTGTAGAATTTCGAACAATAAAATTAGATTGAAATTCTGAAAGAGTAAGAAATTAAATATAATGCGTTTACCTAAAATAATTTTACCTTGGGGTATTTCTCAAGCATTTAAAAATGAAGGAAGACTCCAGAAAAAGTTTTTACCCAATTTTACAAAAAAAATTATAACTTACCAACTCTTGTCCGCAGCTGGAATGTTCGCGTTTAAGTAGACCAAATTCAGGGAGAAGTGGCAATCCTATAATTATGAATTATTAAATTTTTTCAAAATGATTCTAAGTTTTATGAAAGAAATTTTTAGCGAATTAAAAATAAATTTGAATTTCAAAGATTTTGCAACGATTTTTATCATATAAAAAACTAAAAGTTTTAAATTTAAAGGTCAAATTACGAAAATATTTTTATTTCTTATAAAAACTTCTACACACATTTCAAAAACATGAAAATTTGGAAAAAAACAAATATGATTAACACGTAACAGTTTATTCGTTTTTCTGAAAATAAACGCATGTAAATGCTTAATATAAAATTAATCAAATTTAAATTAATTATCAGCAAATTATTAACCGTATTTCAAACCAACTATTAACGGATATTACTGTTATTTTTAAACAAAGTAAAATTTTCATCAATAAAAGAACCACAATTCCCTTCTTTGAAAAAAAAAATTTAAATAAAATTTGAACCAGAAGTAAAAACAAAAACTCAAATTCTAGTAGGCTTTTATTTTAATAATACTCTAAAACAGCGGTTCCCAAAGTGTGGGTCGCGACCCACTGGTGGGTCGCGAAGCTATTTTCGGTGTGTCGCCAAAAATTTAATATTTGTATTACTGAGCATATTAATTTGCTTTTACTTAACTTGTCACAATATTTATATATAAGTAGGTTTGCGACAAAAAATTATTGCATATTTTTAGGTGGTTTAAAAATTAAACTTCTTTTTAGCAAATAGAAAGCAGGCTCATTCATCTCATTCATCCTATTAATTATTCTTAAATATGCGTGTTAAATAAATATGTAAATCAACATTTTTAGCTTTTTTCTTGTTTTATTTACAGGTGGGTCGCGAAAACTTTGCGGTCTAAATAGTGGGTCTCGACTGGTAAAAGTTTGGGAACCCCTGCTCTAAAATAATTATTTTATTTTAGTTAACAACAATAATGTAATTTTGTTGATTAGGAACTGGAAATTTATTTTAATAGAAGTTAACTTCTTTAAATATAAACATATTTATTGAACCATTGGTAAATTGTCAGCGTAGATTCAGATCCATCGTGAATTAGAAATTCGATTTTTGGTCTTCCAGCTTCGGTTATAACATCAAATGACCAGTGTTTCATGTCACTTTGCGCTGAGAGTTCATCAAACTTTCTACCAATTAATCTTTTAGCATCAAATACAGTATTATTAGAATTCATTACACCTTGATTCCTAGCCGCATCGCCGATTGAGCGTTCTGTGCCTGTAAACGCAACATAACTTGGAGTTGTACGGTTTCCTTGATCATTTGCAATGATCTTGACTTTTCCATATGGAAATATTCCAACACATGAGTAAGTTGTTTCTAAGTCACTTCCAATTGCATTAGCTGACATTTTAACTCAAGGCATGAAATCAAAATTTATTGAAAAACAATTTTTTAAATCTCAACAAAAAACTCCACGTTTTAAACAACTCGAAAAAATCTAAAAACTTCAAAAACAATTCAATCCATTCAAATATTAATAAAACCCAACTTACAAAATTAAAAAAAATACATTGTTTGCGTCTGTGTGCGCACACATAGATATGTACACTTTCAAAACCAACGCGCACACAGACGCGATAATTAACATCAGGATTAACCAATCATCATACAATGAACAATAAAATAATCTCAACCCGAAAAAATTATACAATCAAGCAAAATCTTGACAGATTAGCCAAGAAAAAATCTCCGTGCAATTGACAAAATACGTAGAATTAACGAATATGTATTGCGTAATCGGAAGAATAAAAAAGGAAGAATAAACTTCGATCAAGTCCCACAATGCTTTGAATGCAATTCCAAAACTTCCACGATCACAAAAGGAACCGAGAAGGTTTTTGCGCGAATCATCAGCATCACGTAAATGTTTCACGTTTACATATACAATTGCTGATGCCATTTTTTAAAAATTTTAAAACCCAATCTGCTGTTTAAAGGACCTGTTAAAGGCAATTCGCCCCAGTCAAGACATCATCGAAAAGGCTAATTAAGGTCTTTATTTTTTTAAAATAAAAGTTGAAAGTATAATTTGTTTGTTATATTTGGTTAATTTTGTATTTTGATTTTATTATTATTTGGGTTGTAGCACGCCTTACATACAGGCATTTCGACTGTCTCGCCACATATTTTTACTGGAGACACTGTCGGGCTCTACAGATTTTTCTTATACATCAAGTCACAAAATAATTATAAAGAACTAATAAATAACCAATAACAACATAACTGATGTCAGAAGCAAACGCAACAAGACAACCGCGCTCGACGATTTTTTTCAACCACTATCGCTTTCAGAATACCTAATATAGAGGTATAAAGAATAGTGTCTCTTTTGGCTGAACACAGTAAGCCATAACCTTTTAAATAAGCTAAATTTATTTAGCACTACAAACAATAAAAAAACATCAACAAAACAAATAATGGCATCAAACCAAACAAACCTAACAAACATGTCACAAACACCCAACAATGACGAAAACACGCACATGATGGAAAATATGAACGACTACTATAACCCAAACACACCATAAATTCAGTCATTAACCTCAGAACAAATATCCCCAATTACTTCACAGACGATAACGGAACAGCGCAAAAAATGGTTAGAATTCGCGAAACTAACATTAACGCTATCTGGAGTCAAGTCAATAAAATCCCTATGCTCCTCCAACATAATAGCGACACTCCCAAGCAACAAACTAAACGACCTTATCAAAACAAGACGAAACATCAAGATAAACTGGACTGAGGGAGCAATCAAAAACTTCGAGAAAGCAAAAACAAGCTTATCTCAAGCCACACTACTGGGATATCCGGATCCAAAACGAGATTAGAACCTAGCAACAGATTGTTCCGGATTCGCAATGGGAGCAACTCTTTACGAAGACAATAAATTTGGTAAACAACCTATTGGTTTCTTCTCCAAGAAATTAAAACCCACCAGACAAGATACTCTACATTCGATCGAGAACTGCTCGCAATTCACGAAGCCATAAAACATTTTCAACACTTCTAATAGCAAGGAACTTCAAGATCTACACTGACCACAAACCTCTTAAAAACGCAATAGAAATGAGAAATCCATCACCAAGGCAAATAAGGCAATTAAATTACATATCCCAATTCAACTGTACAATCAATTATATCGCGAGAGCAGCAAATATATCAGCAGACACCTTGTCAAGAACCGAAACAGACATAAACGCACTCGAATTCAGCGAAATGTTCGAAGTCGAAACAATCAAAAACAAACAAGCAGAAACACTGAAAGAGGTATCAACAAAACATAGTCTAAAACTCGAACAAATCAATGATTGCTGGTACAACATCAGTAACGAAAACACACAAGAATACTCCTACCGAAAGAATTCAGGAATACGTGCATCTCGAAGATACACGACATCAACCATCCAGGAAACAAGGCCAAATACGAAATTATCCACAACAAATACATATGGTAAACATGCGAAAAGAAATAAAAGACTTCGTTTTGACATGCAAAAACTTCCAGGTCAACAAAACCACAAAAAACTAATGGTTCAAAAAGTAAATTTCCCAAGCAGCCAAGCTTTCGAAACAATACACATAGACATAGTAAGACCATTACCACTAAATAACAAATACAAGTACCTACTAATGATAATAAACAGAAAGACAAACTGGTTCGAAATAATCCCACTGAAAGAAATATCCGCACAAAACATCTGTAACAACATCGAACTAAACTGGATAGCCCGACATGGACAAACTAAAACATTGATAATAGATCAAGGGAGACAGTTCGAGTCGGAACTATTTAATACCCTATGTAAAAAATATGAAATAAAACGCAACGGAACCACTGCTTCCAACCCACAAGCAAACGGAAAAATCGAAAGACTACATAGGTCACTTAAACAAAGCATTAGAACCAAAGCAAGCGACAGAAATTGGCTTAGCAAACTACCGAAAATCCTACTGGGTCTAAGAAACACTGCCAACTCAATCGACAACGAAAGCCCTTCATTCAAAGTTTTTGGCAGGGAATCAAACCTTCCATCAATCAAAAACAAAACAACAGAAAATAGAGAAACAGACAAACAAATAACTAACAAAAACAGCGAAACCACTGAACAGAAACCAAAAGTAATCCTAAAAAGGAGACCAGACCCTGAATTGGATGGAAAAACAGTGCTAACAACAGATTTTATCCTAATAAAAAAACCATTCACAAAAGGTTTCGTATCCAAATATGAGGGTCCATTCAAACTCCTAGAGATCAACAAAAACGTTGCCACAATAATTAGAAACAATAACAAAATGATAATAAACATAAGGCGAATAAAACCCTACCACCAGATTCGCCGCAAATTCCACGCATTTGGAAAAAATTGCACCAAATGTGGGAAACTAAATCATTTTGCTGGAGTATGTAGGTCATCAAGTAGAACAAAAAAAACTGAGTATTCACGTTATGGACCAAGAAAGCATAAACTCAGATATTGGAACAATCATCGCAATTAATTCGTGTAGGAAGGAGATAGTAAATTGCCAAATAAACTCGCACGATGTGCTTATGCAGGTTGACATGGGTGCAGATGTGTCATTAATATCGTCCAGGATATGGTCGAATATAAGTAAACCTCATTTAACCCATTCGCAAGTTAGATTGTCAGCATACAATGGGCATAGGATGATGTTCCTAGTTCAGTTTCTTGCTGATGTAGACATTAAAACCAAGCGTCAGGTCATAACATTAATGGTTATTGAATCAAATAAAACATATGGTCTTTTAGGCAGAAATATTTTAGAAGAAGAAACCAGCAATCACAGGAATTCAAGCCACAACGATACCAATTAAAGAGGCCAGGAATATATTCTGTAAAGCAAGAACTGTACCGTTGGTAATGGAAACAAAATATCAACGAGGAATTATCACATCTTGAGGAAATGGGAGTTATCTCACAATGCAAAGAGCCAGTAATTAATTGTTCTCCCGTAGTATGGATAAAGAAGAGAATGGAGATTTAAGGATGTGTGTGGATTTCAAAGTTCATATAAACTAGAAAATCAAAACGGAATCATATCCTCTACCCAAGATAGAAACTATATTGGTACGCATGAAAAATGCAAAACAGTTTTGCCACATTAGACCTGAAATTGGCCTATTGGGAAATCGAGTTTGATAAAGATGCACGACAACTATCAATTATTAATACATCAAAAGGTTTATACTATGTAAATCACCTGCAGATGGGTATAAATTGAATGCCATCGGAGAAGTTCTAACTCAAGAAGGTTACCCAGTGATTTATGTTTCCTAAACTCTGAGCCAAGCAGAACGCAATTATTCAAACATAGAAAGAGAAGCCTTAGCTGTTGTATGGTCTGTAACCAGGTTGAGTCATTTCCTTCTAGGAAGAAAAGTTCTAATTCGAACCGATCATTCTCCATTGAAATAATTTTTTGGAAGTGACATGGCAATCCCAGAACAAGTCTCAACACAGGTAACAAAATGGGCAATACAACTAATGAAATACGACTCTGATATAACATATATTCCGGGAGCACAGATCACACACGCAGATGACATGTCAAGACTTAAATTCAAAGATACAGGCCGAAAATGTTGATTTCGACACGATGAATACGCCACAAATTTATAACGTCACATTTTGAAATGTTTTAGATCCAAAAGAAATTATAAATGAACTTGAGATATATGAACGGTTGAAAGGAATTATGCAACGAGTGATAAGTGGAAGATGGTCCAAATGCAGTCGATTTGAAGCACAATTTAAAAAAATATATAAAAGTCTAACAATCGACAACAACATGCTGTATAATGGCATTAGAGTGTTCATTCCCGAGAGACTTCGTGAATAAGCTTTTAATTTAATCCACAAGGAAAAATGGAGTGCAAACTTCTTACAGAATGGTGAGCTAGGTGGCATGGTGGCCAGGTATGACAAATAACATTGAGAAATTTGTAAAAAATTGTTCAATGTGCTCAAAAATCCGACCAAATCCAATCAAAACAGTTCATCGATGGCCCGATGCTAAGCCGTTCGAACGAGTACATCTTGACTGGGCATACATCAAGGACGTTGGCAACATTCTAATTATAGTTGACTCGGGTTCGGGTAGGATCGAAGCCTTTAGAACGAAAGAGAGGACCAAATCCGGCATTATTAAATGTCTGAGAACAGTGTTTACGCGTTTCAGTATCCCTGAATGTGTCGTAACAGATTACGCACCAGAGTTCACATCAAAAGAATTGATGTCTTGGTTAGAGAACCAAGGAGACCGTAAAATGGAATCTGCGCCATACTTCACAATGGCAAATAGCAGAGCTGAACGAGCATTGCAAACCATCAAGAGGGGTATAAAATGTTGGAAGGTAAGTCAATGCCATACTGAATTTGACGAAGTTGTGGACTACAAATCTGGCTTAACTAATGACACATCTTGTCAGACTTTTCTCATGCCAAAGGGTCACTCATGGGTCATTTCAGAAGATGACTACAACCCGATCATGAAATTAGCAAGTAACAACCAACTATCTCCAAAGGGACTAAATGAAACAATGGAGAATGAAATTCCGTTATCACTAGATGAAACGCCAGGCATGAACGACGATCAGACGGAAGAAGTCATACCCATTGCCTCTCAAAACGAGCTTCGAAAGATCAATCGAATTTGTAGACCTCCGCAAAGACATGAAATAATATTAAGAAATTAATATTATAAAATTGTTTAAATAAACAAATGTTTTTAAAGAATAGATTTTTGAATTAAAACGTATTATTCAATTCGCTTCACTTTTTAATTTAACGTTTTGTATTTTAATGAATAAATCTTACATTGTCAGATCTTCACCTTGGTAAAAAGGTTGCGTTTCCATAGAAATATCTGAAAATCTAAATAAATATTAACTTCAAAATATTTTATAATTAGATCTTACAATGTTTTATCGTCTCTTTTTCGACAGACCAAAGTAGATTTGTCCGATTCTAGATAAAAATATTTTCCCCCATCATTTATTAATATATAAAAAATAATATGTTAACAATGTGTTAATCAATGTTTAATTTCGGAAAAAAACGCTATAATAAATTTGCATGCATTTTTCATTATGTGTTTTGTGTTGGTATGTTTAATTATTTTTCTGTCACTTTTTCGATTCCTATAACAAATATATTAACTTTCGAAGCATTAAATATTTACACACAGGTAAGTTTGTATGTTCCTATACTATAAATTTATTGATATTTTTTTAGATTATAGACTATGTTAACTTTCGGAATTAAGTGTATAAACCAGTGGTTCTGAACAGGTGTGTCGCGTAATTGTCGGTGGTGTGTCGCAAGAACTTGTCGTGTTGTCAAAAAATTCGATTTATTTTTATTCTAAAGGGAACTTTAAAATATACCAATACAAATTAAAAGTTAGGAATATTACAAGAAATTAGTATTTTCCCAATAAATTCTTTACATAAATTATTTTTACTATTTGATATAGTTTTGTGTGTCTCCAAATTTGAGATCAAAGTACTCAGCAAAAAAGTACTGTATTAGCCCAAATATAAGATGAAGTTTATTTCTCTAGAAATATCATTAAAAAACAAGAGTTGTCTTTTATTCAGATCTTATGATTGCATTTTATTTATTATTAGACACAGAATAATGGGCTTTAAAAATGTATTATTTTAATATTTTTTTCGGATAAAAATGGAACTTGTTTTATAATTGAGGTCGACTTATTTTTGAGTTAATATGGTATATTTCACTTTAAATAGCTAACTAAAAGTGCTAACTACAATAATTTCATTTTCATGTTATTTTAAAATACTTTATTTACAATTTAAATGAATTTTAATGTAAAAAATCATCACTTAGAGCAGCGGTTTCCAACCTTCATGCTACCGCGCCTCCCCCAAAAAAATTTTTTTCTTAGCGCCTCCCCATCTTTTTTTTAATATATATAAACTTCGGCTTTTTGTGAACGATCTTAGGTCGAAAATATTTAATCATTTTCACGAATAAAAGCTAAAAAATTGATATCACAGAAGAAAAAGTAAACGAATACAGTGAAAAATTGAAGAATTGCAAGCGGATTTCAAATGTAGGTTTGAAGATTTGAAAAGTTTGTTTAAATCTACAGTGATTTTTGTGAACCCATTTATTTGTGAAATTGAAGTGAATTTTGATTGTAATATTTTTGTTTGTACAATATTGCGGTCGTTTGTATATTTAGTATAGTTTTCTATTCGTGTTTTTTGAAAAATTTGGTAAGAAGATTTTTTATGAAGCATTTTAAAATTTTAAATTAATTAAATTAAATTTATGTCTTTTTATTATTTTTTTTAAATTTCAGTAATATAAGTTATTCAAATTTATTATTACAATGAACCTCAGAAAACATCAAAAACGAAAAATACAAACAAGAAAAATAGAACTTTTCAAGAAGAATGGACAGAAAGTTTTTTTTTATTGACAATAATGGTAAATCGTTGTGTCTTATTTGTAAAGTTACAATTTTGAACTAAATTTTACCAATTGTTACGTCGAAATATGGAGTAATGTCATTAACACTTATAATTCAATATCCACTCAATTAAATTGAAATAGAAAAACTTAAGTCATGTGCAATCAGGGCTTCAAAAAACCAACAAGAATAATGTCTTCTTTAGTCGAGAAGATGACAGTGCCAACGAAGCTAGTTTTTTGATAGCTTGGAATATAGCTCGTGCTAAACGTACCATATTGGAGAAGGTGAATTATTAAGAGAAACTTGGAAGAAGTGATTAAAGTTTGGATCCGATAACTCAAACTACATAAATTGATCTCACGTATTCCTATGTCACGTCGTACAACTGCCGTCGAATTGGCCAATTAGCGAAAATGTTGAAAATAACTTTGATGTGTGATTTAAAAAATTGTACAGCATTCAGTTTAGCTCTCGACGAGTCTACTGACATTCAGGATGTTCCACATTAGCCGTTTTGTCCGCTTTGTATCTTCTGACGTAAAAGTAAAGGAAGAAATTTTAGACTAGTAGCTCTTAAGAAACAAACTCGCGGTATCGATGTCAAAACTGCGCTTGATGTAGTGATGGACAAGTTTGAATTGGCGCGTGATAAATTGTAAGTGTTGCGACAGACGGAGCGCCTGCAATGATGGGGAAAAATCAGGCTATTGGTCTTTTAAACAGAGATCCAAATATTCCTCATTTCTTATCTCTTCAATGCATAATTCATCCGCGAGCATCTCATAGCGAATGTACTTTAAATACGAAAATGTGTGGAAGATTGTGAATTTATTAGAACAAATGCTAAAACACATCGTCAATTTAAAAACTTTTTAGAAGAATTAAGATTAAATGATGAAACAGATGAATTGCCCCAATGATGTCTCCTTATGGTGATTGTTAGATGCTGTCAACTTACAATGTTTTGGACCGTTTTGTGGAACTCCTAAATCTATCATATATTTACAAAGAAAAAGGAATAGCATACCCAGAATTAGAAAAATGAAAACTTGGCTTCTGACTTAATGTTCCTTACAGGACATTATGGAACATTTGCAAATATTAATTTGGCTTTACAAGGAAAGAAAAGATAATTATGATTGTCACAAACGTTTATTAGTTTTGAAGCTAAACTTCGGCTTTTGTGAACGATCTTAGGTCGAAAATATTTAATCATTTTCCACGAATAAAAGCTAATAAAATTGATATCACAGAAGAAAAAGTAAACGAATACAGTGAAAATTGGAAGAATTGCAGCGGATTTCAAATGTAGGTTTGAAGCTTTGAAAAGTTTAAATCTACATTTGCATTTTTGTGAACACATTTATTTGTGATATTATTGAAGATGGATTTCCAATTTCTGAAGTAATACTTGTTAAAAAGCGGTTGGAATTTTTTTTATTGGAGTATAGATATGAAAGAGGACCCGGCTTTGCAAATGCACCATAAGTTACTTCTCTAATTGAATTTGGAAAACTCGTACCAGAGCAAAATATCCACACTTAAACAAGCTGCTTGCCGTCTAATTTCAATTTTTGGTACAACATATTGTGTGAATCTTTGTACTCCACAATGAAGTTCGTGAAGTCGAAATATCGTTCACAGTTGACCAATCAGCATCTTACAGAATTGCTGCGAACAGCTTTAACAAAGTATACACCAAATTTCAAAGATTTGACCAAAAGTCTTCGTTAATTCAAGAAATTTTATTACTTTTTATTAATGGATTTTATTATATTTTATGTTGTTACTTAAATTTTGAAATAATTGTTTTAATAGGCGTTAAGTCTTTTTAATCAAATTAATGAAATAAAAAAAAATATGTAGTTCACTATGGTGGCTCTTTAAAAAATAAATTTTCGGAAAATGTCTCTCATTGACTCATGCGTGCCCACCTTGATATATAATAATATAAACACGTTGTAAACAATAATAACTTTATTACAAAAAAAAATTAAAACTACAATAACAGAATTAAAAAAAGTTTTGCTATAACATACGAAACATGTATATTTATTTGTATTATTAAATACTAATTAACCCTACGTCGGTAGCTCCCATTTTTCTTACATCGTCGGTCGCGTGGGGTCTTCAAGTCTTTTTAAAGGCCCGGAGCTTAGAAAAACCGACATAAATTTAATATTTAAAGTTACAGAGTTTTCGCACGACGTCTGAGTAGAGCAGATTTTTTTTTCGCGCGCGGTTTGTAAAGACCCCACGCGACCGATTACGTTCTTTTTTGCTTGAAAAAATCTATAAAACCCAGAAAAACATATCTCAAAACATTAGATTTTTCTCTTTTTGATGACTACCTGAAATATAGAAGTACTATACAAACCCTCACACGAACAAAACGCCGACATATTATGTACTTCATAGTAACAATATTTACAAGAACAATCTCAAAATGAAGTTCGACCAGCCATAAAAAGATGCATACATTGCTCTCGAAATCTTGACAGAAAATATCGACAGTATGCGTTTCATGCAGTAAAATATATGCCCTAGACACGCGGCGTCAATTTGTGTAAGCTGTTCGGAAAATCAAAATGTAGAGTGATTTTTATATTTTTTATATAATAATTATAAGTATCTTGATGTTTAAGGTAAAGAATACCTGGAATTTGACATTCTTGTTATTGTGTAAAAGAGTTTAAATTTTGTGTTTTTTATTTGGTAATTTTAAACTCGAAGTGCTAAAAATGACGAAATAATAATTATGGTATGAAAATTAATTTTTTTACTAAAAGTTTTGTGCTTCCCCTAGCCATAGCCGCGCCTCCCCTGGACATCGCGCATCCCGGGTTGGAAAACACTGACTTAGGGAATAGATTTTTCTTTCTTAATCGCATTAAATGAAAATTTACAAAAGTTAATGGAAAATAAGGATTGTATTTGAAATTAATTAAAAATTTTATTTTTTGTAATTTTATTAATTTTTTATTAATTAATTTATATAAATGTTATTATCTTATTCTGATTAGTTTACTGATTTTTCGCACGTTTCCTTGTTAATCTCACGGTTTTTTAAAACATTTTCATTCACGCCCGATAATCCTAATAATGATTTATTAAAAGTTAACTATCAAACATTTAACCATAAAAGTAAAAATAAATTTTTGCCTAAGTTTAAATGTTAAATTGATTTTTTTATTTCTATTAATTTGAACTAAAAAGTGCTAAATATTTTATTAAGGCAAATTTCACTCCACAGGAACATTTCAATACTAACAATGTCAGATAATCATTATTTTTTATATATATTGTTAATACAGAATTTGTATAAAATGTATCGATTTATTTTTCTTTTAATAAAGATTGTTCTATTTTTTATGTATCGAATTTATTTTTTATCAATAAATGTTTTGTAAAATTTGTACTTGATATTTATAGTTGATGTCATCATGATTTCTAGAATGATTATTAATTGTAGCATAGTATAATAATAAATGAGAACAATGAATGTATTTAGATAAATTCAGTGAATATGTATGATATTACATTCATATAATATTCTAACACAGTTGTACGCACTTAAGAAGTGCCGAGGGCCAAAATTTGAAGGAAAATAATTGAGTCCCAATGGGTAGTTAATAGAAAATACTGTATAGGATTCAGTAAAAGAAATCTTATGTAATATAGATTAGATTTATTTTTAAATATATCAATGTCTTCTAACTTTTTAGAATTTTTCTAGAAAAAAAATTAAATACCTGATATTTCTACAGTTCTGAATAATCTAGTATTAATGACAGTTTCGAATCCTATTTTTTTCTCAAGCAGACTATCATGAAGCCAAATTTTTACTTATTTTCCAAATCATAAAATACCGTATGCGTTACATAAACAGGAGATTCATGTCGATTTTTTAAATTATCAACGTTTTTCCATAAAAACTATTATTCAATAATTATAGTGAGCACCGTAATTTGTCTAACTTTAAAGTCTCAGGTATTTTTGTACTTTTTTTTTATTTCCAATATTTTTGAACAGAAATTTATGGTAAGATATTTTCAATAATGTTTTAACATGAGAAATTAGGGTAATATTTTAAAATTAAGTTACTTGAGTCTGTTAAGGGCAAATTTAAAGATGAGAGTAAGATTGCAGGATATGTGACGAGTGGGTATTCTTAGAACACAGTGTGAGCTTGTTAGGTAAATCAAAATGTCTAAA
>CAUHTR010004373.1:0-33020 GCA_959609185.1 Schmidtea polychroa | reverse complement strand
ATTGATAATAATAATAAAGTTTAATGGGTTGTATATGTGTGTAAAAAATATTTTAGGTTTTTCACTAATATTTGCAATAATAATTGTTAATAGGTTGTGTATGTGTGTGTGTATAAAAAATATTTTAGGTTTTCACTAATAATAATAACTCCCGCGCGTGTTAATACTTTGAAAGAAAATATTGAAAATTCAAAAAATAATAATAATATTTATGCAAAGCATGTGCAATAATTATGTCTTTGTTAAATAGGTCAACTTTAGTGTCAAAATAAGTTTTTTTAAATATATTTAAATTTTTAAATACCGCAACGTAATATATTTTTGTCCTATCCCTTCATTGATTTAAGTTGGTCAGAATTTAATAATAATTTTAATAATAAATAATAATAATACTTTGAAATTGTATTTGAAAATAATTTACGACATGTTGAATGTGAGTAGTACCTTTGCGAGCAGTACATTAGTAACCTTTACCTTTGCGACCATTACCCAATGTGTTAATAAATTTTAGTGTATATTTAAAGTATAATATTTAGAATTTCTTTGTTAAAGTTCTGTCTTGAATATTTTTATCAGTACATTTGTGACCTTTACCTTTGTGACCTTTACTTTTGTGACCATTACCCATAGGGGGACAGAATATCTTGTCGGATAGACTCGGACTATATATAATTATAATACTTTGAAAATAATAATAATAATAATAATAATAATAATAATAATAATAATAATAATAATAATAATAATAATAATAATAATAATAACTTGTTGCATGTGTGGACACTAATAAGATTTTTTATACATTGTGTGTGATAATATGTTAAAGTTTTAGCAGTACCTTTGTGACCATTACCCGTAGAGGAACAGAATATCTTGTCTGATAGACTATATATGATAATACAAAGTATGTGCAATAATTTTATTTTGTCAACTTAGCGTCAAATAAGTTTTTAAAATATATTTAAATTTAAAAATACCGCAACGTAATATATTTAAAAAGTATGATGAGTCAGGTGTGTCTTTGTTATGTAATATGTCTTTGTTATATAAAATTAATATAAAGATGGGGATAGCTGGTTTGTAAATATTTCAATACAGGGATATAAAATGGATGAGAAAGATGTCATATCACCGATTTGGAAATTAGATAGTGCTCGAATTTCTCTGGGATTTTAATAAATGTTTAGTTTTTAATACATCTTTTAATGTGTCTTTTAATATAATTATTTACTATGAGTTAAGTATAGATGAATAATTTTTATTTTTTTAAAAGTTGAAAATATGTGTGTGTATGTAAAAGTTGGCTGAAAAATACATTGTTTAAGGTGTTATGATTATGAATTTGAAGTAAATATTGATGTCATTTTATAGAGATTAAAATTCTATCTATATATTGTTTGAGTGAAAATATCTCAATTTGTTTAAAAAGATGTGTAAACTTAAAAATCGTGTACTAAAAATGAAATTTCAGAATTTTGATTACATCATAGTCTAATTTAACAGAGATTTAAATTTCAAGTATAATGACATAAAAAATTCTTATAAAAAATTAAAATCAATGACGTAATGGACGTTTTAAAAATTTAAATTATTACGTAATCGATGATTAAAACAAAAAATAAAATTATTACGTAATTGATAATTAAAACAAAAATTTAAATTATTACGTAATCGATGATTAAAACAAAAATAAAATTATTACGTAATCGATAATTAAAACAAAAATTTAAATTTAAAAAAAAAATTATGGGGGGGGGTCTTTTAAAAAATTTTTAAAAAAAATAGGGGGGGGGTATCTGGATCTAGAGTGCACATGGATCTAGAGTGCACATAACTACCTACTAGCAGGGATCTGCCAATATTTCCAATTTTGACCTACCTTTAATCCTAGTTACTCGAGGATTATCTAATATCACCCAAAACTAAGTCTTCCCTACTTACAATCTGTCGGTATTTATTCTGATTTTGATTGAACGCCTATGCATTCTCTGCCACTATATCCAATTGGAATGCGGTTAATTTTGAATTACTTTACACACATAAATGAGTGTATGCGTTTATATTTAATTTAATTGATTATTTAAAATAATCGAATTATTTAAATAATTTTATTTTTTATTACTTTTATTTATCAATTTTAATGGAAATTTTTAATTTTGATTTTTTAAATTTATTTATTTATAAAATCTTTCTGCTCTTTTCCTTAAAGTATGCACTCTTTTCCATAGCTCCTTCATGTGCAAATACGAGCCATAACATCACTATAATAATAATAATAATAATAATAATAATAATAATAATAATAATCCCTGTGCGTTATAGCTCTTTGAAAGACCTTTAACATGAGCTATCAAATAATAATATCCATTGGCGAGAACTCCCGGTTGGGAAGGGGTATGTGATCCAGCGGAGTCCTGATCTAGCGGTGCATTCATCTATCTAATTACCAATAACTGTCGAAACATGTTTTAGTATGTACTAAAAATTTAAATAGGAATTAATTTAAATAGCAATAATAACTCAATAGAAATAATTTGTTTAAATATAAGAAATTTTTAGTTAAAAATAATAATTATATAAGAAGAGTTATGCCGCACAAACGGAAATCAATTGGACGAAAGCAAGCACGAAAGAAAAAGGTATTACGAGTGTTAGAAACAGACGAGCAACAAGAATCAGGATTGGAAACCAATCGATTACGCACTGCCTAAACCCGCTCAAATGAAACAGAAGAGCAACGAGAATTAAGATTGAGAGCCCGTAGAGTACGCATTGCTCAAACCCGTTCGAATAAAATAAGTGACCAACAGAGAGTAGGGCTGGGGACCAATCGAAAACGCAATGTTCAAACCAGACGGACAATGCACACTGATTTGAATTTTGCTGCATTTTATTACGTTGCTGATTATGATTACAGTCTTCGTCGTAGTGTCGTAATTGGAAAAATGGAAAAGTTATGCGAATATATGCGTGCGATCCTTTAGGTCGTCTATATACAATTCATCCAAACAATCAAGAATGTTTTTACTTACGATTACTGTCAGTTAATATACGTGGACCGAAATCCTTCCAAGAACTTAGAACAGTAAATGGTGAAGTATGTGCCATTTATCGAGAAGCTTGTCAAAAATTAAATCTTCTTGAAAACGATGCCCATTGTGACACAGCAATCGGTGATGTATCAAATACTGCTAAACCCCACCAAATACGCACGTTATTTGAGATAATATTGATAACGTGTTTCCCATCCAATCCCAAAAGATCTTTGGGAAAAATACAAAGATTCCACATTTTGCAAAACAATTGGTGGATATTGGGAATGAGAAGATGACAATCGACAGATCTACACAAAGTATCACATTGCTAGCAAACTTTTGTAAGATGACTTCAACTAAAGACGAATTGATTCAAAACGTTTTCCCAAATATCACGCGAAATTACAAAAATCACCAGTGGCTCAGTGCACGTGTTATATTAGCCGCTACGAACAATGATGTAAATGCCATTAATTTGAAAATTCAAAATGGAATACCAGGATAAGCGATAACATATAAGTCTATCGATACCTTGATAAATCAAGGCAAAGTTGTCAATTACCCAACGGAATTGTTAAATTCACTGTATTTGCCAGTTATTCCACCACACATTTTAATATTGAAAATTGGAGTGCCCATCATTCTTATCCGAAACATCAATCCACCACAACTTTGTAACGGTACGAGACTTTGGGTAAAAAACATTATGAAAAATGTCATCGAAACCACAATTTTGAATAGTAAATTCAATGGTGAAGATGAACTGTTACCATGTATTCCAATTGTCCCAACAGATATGCCATTTGAATTTAAACGTTTACAGTTTCTGGTCTGACTCACCTTTGTAATGACCATAAACAAAGCACAGTGACAATCGCTTCAAGTATGTTGAATAGATTTGGAGAATTCGTGCTTCTCACATGGACAACTGTATGTTGCCAGATCACGCGTGGGAAAACCTTCCTATTTATTCGTATACCACCAGACGAAAAAAACAAAAAATATTGTATATCCGAAAGCATTCGAATAAATAAATAAATTGTATTAAAATGAATAAATAAATTCCCATTTAAAAAAGAGCTTGAAGACTATCAATAAATATATCGATGTTTTTGATATTCACCAATATCAAAAACATCGATATATTTACTGATTTATAGTCTTCAAGCTGTTTTTAATAAATACAATGGAAAAAAGAACAGTGGTGAAATTGGAAAAAAAAGTTCTTAAATTTACATTTGCTGTTTTAATTTTTGTATACTTGAATTCCGTTTCTTTTGAGATCACAGCAACGCTCGACGGGTAAGCTAGTTAATTTATTATTTAAATGCCTACATTCCCAAAAAAAATTGTTTAAATATGTTAGTAGTGTGTCTCGTCGGATATTTGGCTCAAGAGTCATTTTCAAAACCTCCTCTAAATTTTTATATGGAGGCTAATTTTTTATTTTTTTTTAATTTTTTAATTAATTTTAATTTTATAAATTAATTTTAATTGTGCTCATGTTGTTCGAATGGTTATGTCAATGTGAAGCTCAAACTATAATCAATGAGTTTAATAGGCTTAGTCTTTTTGCACAGGAATTTTAGTCTCGATAAAAATCCAAAGATTTTTTTGCTTTTAGAATTTATGCTTGTAGAGTTTTCCACTCGTAGAAAATTTTGCTTGCATTTGCTTTTTTTGCTTCGTTCTCTTGATATTTTGGCTTGAAATCGGTAGGTGATTACTGTGTGTCAGACCCTACCAAGTTTTTGTGATGATTTTGTGCAGCTGCTCAGTGCGTCACTCTGAGCACCCAATCACTTTCTGAGCTAACTAGTGTATGTCCTACTGATTCACAAATTTCGGTTTCCCTAGTTTTGACTTATTTTCCTCTAAAATCTTTGCTAAAAAGATATGATTAATGGAAGCATGTCAACAATAGTGGGGGTAGAAAGAATAGAAATCAAACACACTCCAGGTAGAGAAATTCTTTCCACTGCAATAAATAATGAGACTGCCAGTCCAGGATGTTACTTCTTCGAATGTTTCAGGCCGAATAAATCTTTCTTATGCATGGGCATTACGGATCGACCGAGAATATGATTATACCGAAAATCGTAGTAAGGTAATACGTTATTATTTTCCAGTTATTTTTGACCTTTTATCAACCTTTACATAGGTTTACAATCAGAACACCATTGATCCTATCAATAGAACGGGCGAGGAGCGCATTCAGGGGTAATGGCATTATGACTTCACTCATCACATATACAAGCATAAATATGCCGTTATTGGAATATCGGAAGATAATTAGAAGTAGTTGACAACATCTACAACAGAAGTACACAGTTTGAGATCATACTTCAGAACATTATCGCAACTATCTTATGAAGGCAATAAATTTGTGAAATTCGTCCTTATATTCGTAAAACCTGATATTCAAATATAATAGGAACGATGGCATCATAATTGATATATGAGGCTTGTCAGCGAGTATTCGTTAGTTGGTCGATAATAACCCTCTGCAACACGAGAATCCGATGTATCCCTTATCCCACCCTCTACCACCCTCCTCGTTGTAGAAGAGGGCTACATGGTTTTCAGATAGAATTTTTCAGGTAAAAATGAATTAGATTTATTCTCTCGGTAGAAAGCCTGTACTCCAGTGGGCTATCATGTTTATGTGAATCACTATAGTGAAGAGGTATTTTAGGTCTTTGAGATTTCTACTACTAAATTAAGAGTCTCGTCAAAAAATCTATGCATTGTTTAGGTTTTCGAGATTTTTTATATAGGAATTTATGTTAAGATATTTTCAAGAATCGATGTCTAATGAGAAATTAGTGTAATAATTAAAAACTAGAATTATTCAAAATAAGTAATCAATTTTAAATTTATGATAATATATTTTGAACATGTGTTGTCGACTGAGAAATTAGGGTATTAATTAAAATATAAATGAATTAAAGTAAATTAAAGTAAATTACAGTAGTAATTTTTAAATAGGTATTAATTTTTAAATTAAGGAAAGTAATAATTTAAAATTAATATAAGATATTTTTAAGGACCGACGTCGTCTGAAAAATTTAAAGAAGTAATGAAATTTTTAATGTAAATTATTATGAAATAAATAATAAAATAATAATAGTAAGTACCAACAACTATGTACTAACAAGCAAGTACTACCATCAAAGAACCAATAACTAGACAGTAGCAACCAGTTACTAATAACCAAATCCTAACAACCAAGTACCAACAACCAGATACCAATAACTAGTTACTAACAACCAGCTACCAACAACCAACTACTAACAACTATGCATCAACAACTAGGTACTAATAACCACTAAGTACTTACAATTAGGAGCCAACAACCAGATATCAACAACCAATTACTAACAACTAAGTACCAACCTATATTTATTAATTAAGCAACTTCATACACTACGCAGCCTTTTCTTTTTCCCTAAGCATCATATTCTATATATTAAATCCTGAACAGAATAACAAATGAACAAACTAAAAATGTTATTTCTTCAGTATATGTTATCAAATTTTTTTTTAAATAAATAATGTTTTTTAAATAAATAAATTTTTTTATTTGTAGTAAAATTCAAAAATATATTTTTAACCAAATTATAATCAGTAGTTAGNTTTAAATTATTAAAACATAATGTTTCAGTTGGTATTCTTTAAGGTAGGCGCTTCATAAAAATTCGCCTAGGGCGCTAGGCTGGACAAAATTTCTTGAGTCACCCCTGGTTTCGGGTATAGCTGTTTTTGTACCTGAACGTACGGGATACGGCTCATTGCGTTCGGCCGATATCATATCGGCCGTATTACGTACGTTCATTTGGATAGGGTGGTTAAAATTAAAAAAACTTTAAATAGTATCTTTTTTTATCAATTTAGTTTAAAATATAAAATTGATAATTTAAAATGTATTTTTAAAAAGCATATATTTTGAATATCACTACCTTACTTTTCAATTATATTGAAGGAATTAGACAATAGAATAAAAATGTAAAGCAGTAATATTCAAAATATGTTTTCTTAAAAGTACAATTAAAATAAATTTTCAATTAAATATTTATCTTTTGAGTATTGGGTACAACGAATGGTCGAGCTGCAGAAGGCCATTATCTAAGTCAACTACAATAACACAAATAAATCACAAGTGAAGGTTTGTCGACGAATACACGTATCAAAACTAAATCTAAACACCATGGGGCATAGCAACTAAAAATTGAGGGTCTTCGACAAAGAATTATCTAAAAATTAGAAATAGTTATGACGATAACACATTGATTTGATTCTGGTTCATAGAGCCGTGTATTTTTTTCATTTTAATGGGAAATATAATTAACGTAGGATTTATTCTGGACGAATTTATAAGCAGCCAGACCTTAAACAAATTATTTGTAATTATTTGACTGTTATCATTTACTATTTCTAGTGGAACAAACGATATAAATCCAGACATGTAAGGGAAATCTAGACGAGCATAAAAACACTCATGGGCAGAATTACACGACTTGAAGCAACAAAACGTTTGACGAGGGTAGAATTTGTTTGGTATAAAAATAAGATTATCATTTAATTCATCGAATTCGATGATTGGGATAAAATTAATTGGGACCTAAAAGCAAACTCACTGGAATGTTCGCCGATAATAGTCCACTGAGATCCACTCACTTTTAGCGAATATTCACCCATTCAATAGATTACCAACTTTGATAACACAACGGGTGTCAAGTGGTTTATACACATTGTATCTTAGGTTGCGTTAGAAACAATACATAAGGTAAAATGTCTGTTACCTGCAATCCACCATTATATTCCGCGACAAAGTGTCAGCACAAAAAAGTCAATAAATAACGAATGGATTATATTATCAAAATAAAAACAGAAACAGAATATAATTATTATAGACATGTATTAATCTCTATACATTTAGCCTATTTACAAAAAGATTAAATAAATAATTTGATTTAATGAAAAACCAAAATCAAAAATTCAATATCCACAAATCATTTTCTCATTGGCCGGTTTATCCTCGATGGTGTTCACAAACGAATTGTAGGAATCCTTGATAATTTCTAAACAGCAATAATAACCAACCAATCATAATTGCATGGCAATAATTAATGGCAACCTGTATCCGTGAGATTTCCATCGGCATATGCCCAATCTGTGTCTTCATCAGAGGAATAGTTGTCGACTTCATTTTTATAACAAGTGAGCTGAACATTTGTCATTTATTAAACTCTATTTACAGCATATATGTATATATCACTCTCACATCATAGGCCTTGAAATTTTTGGAAATTATTCTATTATCTTTGATTACTCGATCATAGAGATCTAATGGATGAGGCGTAGAATCGGTTTTGTTCAACCAATCACGAAACAAGTGCGGCTGAAACTTGCGAACAAACATTTTCATGTTGATTTTAACGGTATCAGACCAGCATTTACAAATGAGCGCCTGTTTGCCATACTCTATCCACCGAGAGGAGGCAAAATTTGTAGATTCTGCGATATTTAATCCCGTATTGAATCCAGAATGATAACCGTATGGAAATGTAATCATGAATTCATTTTCTTCTTGCAAAATCTATGAGAAATCATAAGCTATAAATTTCATTCTTTTTGTGACCAGCAATGACTGTAATGTACACGTTAAGACTACAAATTCGGTGAAATCGGTTGAAAATTTTGAATATTACGCATAATTTGAATGTTAAATACGTTATGTAAGTACTAAAAATAATTATGACCATTTTTAAGTTGAAATTTGTATTAAATTCTATTTTAAGGCAATTGAAATTTACAAAGTTCGATAGAGTTCAGGATGAAAATATTTAGGTTGATCTATTATTTTAAGATGGAAAAACCATTTGCGAATTTCATAATGCTCGAGGTAACCATCCGATAGTTTCTGCAGCTTTAAATTACAGATCAATTGTATTCCAGGAAAATCTTTTATTTTTTTGTTTCCATTTAACATTTTATATTGTTTTTAAAAATTTTATTCTATGTAACACAAATAGATGGAATAGTAAATATATGTTTAAATAAATTAATTTAGTAATGTAATTTTTCTGATAATTATTGTTTTGGATTACTTTAAAGGTATGCGTGTGTATTGTTTAAATAATTAGGATTTTTGTGCGCGTTTTAAAACCTGAATTTAAAATTCTGATATTTTAAAAAAATTTCGAAGTTTTCGAAGGGAAATTAAATTTCCTGATAAATAATGTATGGATTTTTGAGACATTATCGATTTTTACTAATCGATATTTTTCTAAGCACTTTTGGTTGTTTGACACAAAATTCAAATATAAAGTTATTGAATTTTTAAAGTTTCGATTTTAATATGAAATAATCAATTATATATATATATATATATATATATTTGATATTTAATAATATGCTAGAATTATGTCATATTTCTGAAAACGCATTCAAGAATTGTTATTAAGCAAGAATTCAAATAATATAAAGTTAAAAATTTAAATTATTATAATAATAATAATAATAAAGATATTTTGAAAAGAGAAATTTAAAAAATGTAAACTACCTTTCTGGTGGGAATTCCATTGAGGCGCAGAAATTCTGGACTAATTATGACGATTTTGTGCCTTAAGAAAGCTGGACATTTTTGAAATTCGACAGGAAATAGTTCTATAATTTAAACTCGAATAAATTTTCTATTTTTTTTCATCCACAACCAACTTTTAACTAGATTTTCAAATCTTCGAGAAAACGCCGGAGGAATAACATACCAGAATTTGGCCATGCCAAAATGGAGATAATTTATTGAATATAAATCCACATCTTCGACGTGCCAACCAAATGTACTACGCCAACTACCGAAATATAAATAAGGGGTATTGACGCCACCTATCGGTTCTTTCAATACATCGCTGAGAATACTCGGCAGCGCAGCAATATTCCAATACTAGAGAAAATTTTGCCAATCATCTCATTTATAAAAGAATAACAACATTAACGTAATTTGAAATACTATTTTTTCAAATCAAGTAATGTTCGCTTGAGTTGAATTTATAAGAAAATTTTTGATTGAAAATATTTAAACAATTTATACTATTATCATTTATGTAAATATTGACAGTTGACTATATTGAGCTAATAATTATCACAAACAGACAAGAATTTGGATAAACTTTATTTTAGATTGATTTAATTGGTTAATTATTTTAATGTTTTTTTAATCCAAGATAAGTGTTGCATAATTCTTATGTAATTTCAATAAATAGTATTTGACTTGGCTGCGAATGGACACATTTTTTAATATATTAGAAAAGTTATTTTTATTAAAACTGAGTTTACTTTAGGTTAGTTACAAAACTTAGTATTTTATTGTGAGTCTAAATAGATATAAGGTGAAAATATTGACAATGAAATAAATAAGATCAAATTTTAAAAAGTCAGATGACGAAACTGTTTAGAAAAATTGTGTCAGTCAACACGGTAATTGTCGATCGGGTTCGAGTTAAAACTATTCCTTGGATCAAAATTAAATTATTAATTAATTTGATTAATAAATTAGAAACAAATATATTTATATTTATATATAGTCATATTTTCATTAAGGTCATATGCAAAAAATGTTGTATGTCCATCCCCATATGGCTGACATGGCTAAGAAAGGTACTTTTTCCTAAATGTCATGTTAGTCATATGTGGATGGCATTGATATTATAAATCTATATAGTTCAATAATTTGTATGTTGTATTACGCGAAATAGAAAGAAAAAGAACTCAGGGCAGTCGGAAAGAAAAGGAAAGCAAGTTTCAACCGAATATGTGGAGTGTTTTAAAATATAAAACATAATTTTAATAACTGTAATTTTTGTAATAAAGTAATGTTTCTATAAGCAGATAATTATTTTTTCTTATAACACTATGGAATTTTCAGTGCGTGTTCACAAGAGAACGCACTTTCAAAACAATACAAATTTATAAATATCATCAACTGGGTATCAGGGACTTGGCTGTACAACTGACACAATAATTAGCATGTTAAAGTTTAGCTTATTTTATGATTGTTAATAAAGAGTAGAATATAAAAATAAAATTGCAAATTTCAAAATTTGTAATAGGCTACTTTCAATACAGTAAAAATTGGTGAAGTTTAAAAAACTTAGATCATTGATAATATAATTGAAATTATCAAAAATATACATGAAATTAGTTCAGAGATTTTTAATATTATAGATTATGATAAAGCTATTTGGAAAAAAAGACTTTTGGTATTGCAATTGATAAACGTTAAGGCTATATAGCAGTCACATAAAATTAGTCAAATTGCCAATATTTGATTTCGTTTTAAGAGTACCGAAATATTTTTGATATGATATGAAAAAGATATGAAAATACCTTCAAAAGTACACAAATTTTTGAAACGGCTTTGTTGTGTTAAATTAAATTAAAAAATTGTCATTATTCAAGTTAAATAAATATAAAAAACTGACGTGATATATAACAAACAAGTTGACATTAAGAGCATACAATTTTGTTTGTTTAAATGTAAAAAAATACCTAAAATCATTGTGATAAATTGGACCTTTAAGGCGTTTTCAAAGCATACAACATAAAATCTATATAGGATGACTACTGAATTTAATCGAAGTACATCGTGTTCGAGGGGCAATCCCAGTAATTCTAATAAAGGATTATTTATATACATATCACTCTTAAAATTTATATTTTAAATTTCAATTTTGAAAACCCTTTAATAAATTGTGATAAAACTATCTTCAATTACTCAATTAATAAATCACTCTACATGTTGTCATATTGAACAGGGTTAATATATAGGATTAAATACAATTAAAGAGAAGAGACAGCGTTATTTAGTTGAATATTAGGCTGACTGTCTTTTTAAAATTAAATGTTTTTGTTGAAAAAGAAACTATATTCAATTAAAACTATTCGGTTATTTTGAAAGACCTCATACAAGTCAGCATTTCTAAAAAATATTTTTCTACGTTTGAATTTCTGAAAGAAATTGACATACTAAAAATGAATGAAAATATATATATATATATATATTAAAAAGAGAGTTTGAAGACTATAAATCAGTAATATATCGATGTTTATTGATACTCACGAATTTTCGGGCATTGCCTTTTTCAAGTGAATTTGATAATCAGTGGTGAAATTGGAAAGAAAAAAAGTTTCTATAATATATATAATTGATTGAGCATTTATAAAATACGTTTCCAATCTACTTGAAATTTAAACTATAGTTTCCTATTAATGAAAATTATACCTAGGCTCATAATTTAATTCAAATAATTTAACTACCAACTCGTTATATTAGTATTGAACATTAAATGAAGTTTCCCAAAATTTAGTACCTTTTCTTATAAACTAAATTTTAATTTAGAAAGATGAAACTGGTTTAAATGTGCAAATGTTCCGGTTTAACCATAACAGGGATTAAACAATATTATCTTAAACCTATCTTGTGTGAGTCTAACATAATACAGGTAACCCTCGATTAACACGGTACTTGAATAACACGATTTCGCTTTAACACGGTTAAAATATCGCGACACACCCTTGTCTAACACGATATTTTTTCGCACGGTTTTGATTTTACACGGCTTCAAAATTGATGAAAACCCTTAATTAACACGGTTTCAAAATTCAAATTTGTACAATCTTAGTTGACTTTTTTATGTAGATATACGTATATAAATAAATATATGTAATGTAATGTACATTTTCAAATTTGTACAATAATTTGTACAATACAAACCTATATGGCCTGAAGTGGTTCTACTTAATAATAGAATTCAACCAGTGGTGGATGAATATAGTACTATTGCCGATTTAGCTCATTCCTTAGGCGGAGAAGGATTTGAAGATTTGGCCATTCGGGATGTGGAAGAATTGCTAGCCGAACCAAATTTGGGAGAAAAGGAGTTAGTGGTGATGGTCAACGAAACTTATACGGATTTACCAAGCTCAGACACTGATACTGAGAGTGATACTGCAGAGCAAAACTTCACACTCAAATCATTAAGAGAAGGATTTGAGATGGCTAAAAAATTAGAAAACCATTTCCTTGACAATGATCCGTCAATGGACCGTAGTCTGAAAATTCAACGCGAGATAGAAAAATACTTATATTCTTACCGAGAAGTCGAGAAAGAACTTAAAAAAATTCAAAAACAAGCTCTGCTCACTGATTTTATAACCATAATCCAGAAACCACAAGCGACTAATGAAGTGTCAGAAAATTATTCAAGTGATGAAGAAGCACCAGTAAAAATGAATCAGCCACACATTACATATTTTTTCAGAAATTTTGAGAGTGATGATGATGGAATTTGTTAACCTTATCTATGGTCAATTTAAATTATGCCATATTTTAATTTTGATATTTATGCAAAAAGAATTAATTTATTTTACTATTCTTTGTTAAATTTTGATTTCAAGTCTATTTGTATTTCAATCTTCTTTTTTTGTACTGGATGCATGAAAATAATAAAAACTATCAAAAACATAAATCATTTTTTAAATTTTTGGAACCAAACCCCATGAATTGTATTAATTGTTAGTCTCGATTAACACGATTTTAATTAGCACTGGAGTATTCTTGGAACCAAACTACCGTGTTAATCGAGGGTTACCTGTACCGCATAAAATTTATTAATGATATTAATCTTTAACAACAAGAATCTCGACCCAAAGGTCTCCAACTCTCACCTATTTCACCAAGGATACTCTAATTTAGATTCAAATTTGTGAAGTATCACTTACCGCTATGTATTGACTATTCACTGTGGATGAAACAATCAGTAATTTATTGCTAAATTTTACATTCTATTATGCATAATTTAATATTGAATTTAATTTCTAATAATAAATTATAACAACAATAAGTAAAATTTTAATAACTATTGTGCGTTGGCTACATTTCACTGTTGATAGTATTTCAACATTGTTCATATACATATAGTAATGTTTTGAAACTAAAGAACATTGTCTATTGTACAACATACATCCAGTATAATTATTTGCATTTAATTACAAAAAATTAAATATAATTAAAAACTTAATCTTAATAACTATTTTAAATTAAATTAATAACCTCTTGACTTGCATCAGTTATGGTTCCACTGACATTAGCACCGTAAATGGGTCGACTTAAATGAAAAGTACTCCAGTACTGAGTTTCTAGATCATCCCAATCTATATAATTTGGTGTTATGCTTGATGTATTATAGGAAAAGTGACGAAAGGTTTGGAAATTAACAGACTTTTCTGGCTTATTGACCTGAATTAACTTTAAATCAAATATAACATTCGATCAATATTACTTGAATATAAACTCCGTCTTTTCCAAATGTGCTCTGGCTAATGGGATTTGGTATAATGAATAAATCTAAATCATTATATCCGTTTTTCCTAGCAACCCACTCCTTCGGGGGAACGACTTTACATAGCCCAATATGATGAGCACCTCTTTTTTCTATTTTGTAAATAAATTTTTTAAAGTCTTTAAATTCTTCAAAAGTTGGATAATAAGTAGGAATTTGAGGGATGGAATCAATATCTGCAGTCTATACAATAAACAATATTTTAAGAAAGAACTCGAAATTTTACATTATTTTATTTAATTATAAATAAAATTCCTACCGTAACATCCGAAATTCTGATTATATTGGTATCGTTAATAGGCATTTGAAAGACTGAAAAATACGATAATGAATATTTAAACAAATTGCTTCACTTTTAGATTTTTCTTTAAATTGATTGGATTTATAAATAATTTATCTTTATAATAAAAAAGAAATAATATAAAACGTAGAACTTATTAAAAATTTTATTTTGAATGTATGTAATGTGTTATATAAATAATATATTGAATAATTGATTAAACAGATTTTAAAACATTAAAAAAATTTTCTTAGATGAGCATAATTTAGATCCAGACAAATTTGAAACTCAAAGTTTTAAAATAAATTACGTAATATTTTTTAGAGATCTTTGTATATTTTTTTAATCCTATTATAGTATCATTATTAAATTACTCATTCTTACAAAAAAAATATTTTTGGTGTTTGACCAAACAAGATCAAAACAAAGAATAAAAATCAAAAGAACCACGTACAAATCAATAAGGACAACAAATCCAAAATAACAATTAAATTACAAAAATTATTTTTTTAAAAAAATAAAATTTTTTATATAAATACTTTGCGGGTAAAATGGTATGGATGATTGTCAAAAAATGAGACGAATCAAAACATTTTAAAAGTGTTGATATTAATCTTTTACAAGACTCTCGACCCTAATGTTTAAAGCAAAATAAAATAAATTAAAAATCAATTAGCTAATGGAAAACCCGTTTGTGTCAACAAAATCATATAATTATAATTAAGGAAATTCACGAATAAATAGGAGCCGGAACAAAAACTAAAATTGTTATTGAAAATTGTGTGGATATTAAGTTGCTGTAAACTATAGCTTTAATTTGAATAAACGTTACTGTGTTGTGTTGTTCCATCTTATTTGGATAAAACGACCGAGGAGTCATAAACTATTACAGACTTGTAATGAAAACCCAACTATATATATTGTAATGTACAGTTATATTCTTTTTTATTTCTAAACAAGGTTACGCGGCGCTTTGCTATTTCGTTGAGCTTATGTCGCACTTGAAAATGGAATAAAGAGACTATATAGCGATAATTTACTATTAAAAGAAAAGACAAAATATCAATTCAAACGAAAACAGAGACCTATACAACAGAAACAATTTCAACACAAACCAACTATCAGATAATCATAGCAGACAAAATTATAACCAGTCATCAGACGGAAACAACAGGCAGAACTACAGCCGCAGACAAATCCCCGAACAGCCACTACAGAAACCGGTCAAATCCCCCAAACCGATACAACAACTACCGAAACAACAGCCCAGAAAAAGAATCAAGAAGCGAGTTTATCAACAAAAACTACTGCTACTTTCACAACAAATTCGGCGACAAAGCATATAAATGCACAAAACCCTGTGAATATCACAAGATCGAACAGGAAAGCTAAAACCGTTACTGTTGATAGCACCCACATTCAGTGACAAAACAATACATTTTTGGTGCACACAAATAACACTAATTTTCTAATTGACACAGGCTCTGTAATATCACTACTACCCCACTACATCTACAAAAACACAAAAGCAACAGAAAAATCACTTACAGCTGCAAATGTCTCCAGCATAAAACATACGGCCAACACATACTAACCTTAACAATAAATTCACAAAAATACAACTGGTCATTCACAATCGCAGAAGTACAACAATCAATAATAGGAGCTGATTTCCTAGCACACTACAACTTAATGGTGGACTGCAGAAACAAAAAATTAATTAAAATTAATTAAAAATTAATTAATTAACACTGCAACTTCTTTTGCTGACTGTAGATGATGGCAAGTGAGGGGAGAAATGCACTAACGCTCCAGTATATACGTGTGGTAAGCACATGCGTCCCGGTAGCATGCTCGTGAAGGGAAAGAGGAGGAACAATAGTGGGCACAAACTGAATTAGATAGGAAGATCGGCAATTGCGTCACACCTTTTAATTTGTTCGTATTCTCAAAGGTCTTAGTGACATAATACTGTTGAGGATACCTAAATGACAAATAGCATAATAAATAAGAAATTACTTGGGGGAAGATCGTCATGACAAGCGGGACTATCTATGGGAACTCATAAAAGAAAACGGAAGTAAAAGGAAATGAAAAATGAGAAAGATAAATCAAATAAAAGAAAACAAACAAGAAATTAAAACAGAGGTCATTGTTAATTAAAAAGTACAAATGAAGGAGGAATTTCAGATTGCAGGCGAACAAAAAAGATGAGGAAAGCGGTATCTTGACAGCCTGTCAAAGATAGCGAAAGTCGGCACAACATGAAAAAGGAAAAACAGGGCACATCTTGATATCTGTCAGAGATAAGGCTGACGTAGCGAGGAACACAGATGAAAACGAAAATGGAAAACAAAATCTGTCTTCAGTGCCACAAATGAAACAGACTATATAAAGCGGAACAGTTGACTGAGAAATCAGAACAAAAGTAGAAAAAATTAGAGACGGCAAATCAGAGACAAATCCGAGGTAACGAGAGAAGAAAAAGAGAGTTAAAAGGAGTTAAATTTAGAGAGTTAAAAAGGATAATCAAAGGGAGAATTTAAAGGAACAATTAAAGGGAGAAATAATCAGAGTTCAGAACAGATTTAAACGGGTAGTGACGAGAATCCTTTGTAAAATTAAATATAAGTGGAAGTGGAGTAAATAAGTTTGTGGTCAAAGTAAATAAAACAATCTATCAACATACCCTGTAATTGAGTAGTTGACGACTAGTGATTATTGTCGAAATAAGTTCTGTGTGATAAATTGGTATAGTTAATTGGTTATAATTGAAATTTGTACGATCCAGTGTGAATAATAATAAAGCTTATCGTGTTCGAGAGTGTTAAATTGTAAATTAATAAACACGCTTTGGATTCAGATTAAAAATTTGAATTTACAAACATTGTCACCAACCCAATAACCCAACAATACTAAGGCTCGTTGAACTAGTTTCCAGTGGGTTGTGTGGGGCGAGTTAGTTTTACATAAACAACTTATAATACATAATTGACTTATATGAAAAATCTACATTAAAACTTGACGAATTTTGTAAATGGGACACTAACAGCTTGATTCCCTTAATGTCCACTGAGCTATGGGTAGCTAGAAACTAAAATATAGAACTACTTAAACTTTCAATAGAAGTTAAACGTGGTGAAATAGATAACCTCATTAGAAATTCGCTAATTACATATACAGTTGAACTAAATAATTCCTTAACCATTACGGAAAAATTATCCATTTATTTGTCTAAGCATATGATATGAGTAACTGCAATCAAGCGCATTTACTATTAAATTTGAATCAGTGGGAAATATAGAATGATTTAAAATTTCATAGATTTTTCTACGGCACAAATCATCACAAACAACCGTGAAACTGCGCAAATTTTCATAAATTATCATAATATGTCGTCAAAAGTCGTAAGTCTTATTACTCCGGTCTACGGTTGACTTAAACCCAAAATTTGGTGAGATAACACAAAAGATTTTTAATTTTTTAAAACCAAGAGTCATAATCTAATAGTTCTAGCTCATCGCCGCGTAAAATTAAAAGAAACTTAAAATTAAAATGCTATTCATGCAAATATCATTTGATTAAGAATAATTCAGAGATGAATTATTGTAACAAAACAATGACGACCAATCATATTTGGCTAATCATTACAGGTTAAACAAACGTTGATGAAAACAATCATTGCCCTCACAACTAAGACTGATTTGACTACCTTTCCAAACAATCATTGACGAGCAACATCATATCACAAAGCTAAAAACATATTCAGCAAACACCATACTGATTATAAGAGTGAGGACGGTTCAACGACTGTGCGGCGGACATAGTCCAGAGGCCTATCTCGTTCAGTAGTATAAGATGAGCTAGGTTCGACAGCAATCATTCAACGGCTCATGAGTAAAAGAATTTGTAGCGAAATAAAATTTGTCTGATATTAAGCAACACTAAAATTAATGATAGGAAATTGCCTAGTCCCGTTGGGAAGTCGACTGAATTATTCTTGAAATGTTTCACAACTTCTCGAATGTTCTGAATCAATTGCTTCATGCTTTCTGGAAGTCTGTCGTCTCGCTGAATTCCATTAAATTCATAGTCAATGGAAAGCGTCTCAGTCTCTTCAGTTTCAATATCTGGCTCATCCGTTTCCAAATCTGATGATGCGGTAGTGAATTCGAATTTTAAATTCCCCCTCCAGTTCCATGTCATACTTTACTTTTGTCACGGCAAGATGAATTGCGTGAACCATGCACAACTGTGGGATTACTACGTTCATTATTCCAAACTTGACATTTACTGCACAACCGTCCATTGAAACGGCAACGATATCATCCCAAGTCAATCCGAATTCCATTAAGATTTTCTCGATATAAATTTTAAGTTTGTCAGCTGACAGGGAACCTTTTATTATTTGTACACCAAGGTTAAACTTCTCGTCACCATCATTCGATAATGTTAAGTTCATGTATCGATCTTAAGTGATTGATGACCACTCGTCGAAGGTAAATATGAACTTTTCCATGGATTTCTTCATTTCTGAAAGCTTTCCACGCAATTCTTGTTTTTTCTTCTCAGCGTAGCTGATCACTATATCTCTGACAGTCGTTTTAGAGAACGGAACTTCTTTTCCTTCCATTCGAGTCCATCTGTGGACATCTTCGGACTCTGCGATTGCTTTAAAGGACATACACGATATTGAAGTCAAGCGCGAGATAGATGCTTCAAGATTATTGTCTATTTTCTCATATACAAAAGCCTTGATTGATGTTTGAAGCGTTTTCTTGGTCTCCTCATCCTTCGGGAGGAACTCTGATGGATTCAAATGCTCTACTTGCTCTTTCGTTGTTTTGTGTGTTTCCAGAGACTTGAAGTCGTTTTTTGGTAGCCTTGATTGATCACAGCCTGACAAAGCTTTTTCGTAACACCATCAGCACTTAGAACTGCGAAATAGCGAATAGCTGATCTGCTGTCATGTCCGTACTTCAAAACTTTGAAAACATCTGAAATTGTTGATTTTTGGAATTTCGACATAGCCTAACTTTCGTTTTAAAATTAACTGATTCACAAATTAATTTATCAAGTTAAAAGAATAGATTGATTAGATTGCATATTATTATTTTCACCTCAAAATTGAAATTTCTGCGAGTTTTTCCAATTTAATTTCGCTTATAGTTCAATCTCGAACTGAAATACGTGACTTTGCACTTATACACTTAAACACGTTAAACACTCATATGAGTGTTCAGAGAGAGGACTAGGCTAGAGCGAGAAACTCAAATTTTTTATGTTTCCGAACGTTGAAAATATATCAAATTCCTCTCAAAATTATTAAAAAATAGATTAAGGTCCGAAGAATCCGATCCGATAAATTCTGTAACGGATCTCGGATCCAAGATCCGGCAAGATCCAAAAGATCTTGCAGGATCGGGTACCTGCATCGACATCCTTAAATAATGATAACTACAATCCGTTGGTCAACACATCACTCTACTTAACCAATACTAATTTCAGTGAAACAATAAATTCGGACGTTGCGACAAGAGCTTCAGGACGCCGTTCAATTGCAAAAGAGGAGATGATCGAGTTGGGAAGGAAATGCGAGCTAGCGTGCCTTGTGCGCGGAATAGAGATAGTGATCTCATGTTGTATGTTTCAGGCTTTAAATAAATCTTACAAAGCGATTTTTTTTAATAAGCAAAGTATTCATAGAAAATTTAGGTAATAAATAGCAAACCGAAACGTAAGACGGACAATTACCTTCTTACGGTAGCCTGCGAAACCATTCAAATCCTCGACGGTTATAGTAAACAAAGGTACGCTCACTTTCCGCGATTATTCACCCATACGACACAGTTCCAACATTGATAATTCAAAGTGTATCGAATGGTATAGAAAACCATTGCATTCTGGGTTGCGTTGGCGACAACTCGACGGGGTAAAATGTGGTTTACCTGCGACCCACCAATAACAACTAAACAAAACATGCAAATAATTTCTTTCCAATAAATAGCAGAAAAACAAAAATATCAAAGCCATTTAAACAGAATTTATTTCTAAGACAACAGAAATGAATCCATTTAATAAATGATACTATTACCAGATCAACAAAAAGATGTTTAAACCGACATTATTTCAATAGCAAAAAATAGTTATTTCAGGAAATAATCTGATGATTAAAGTTTTAGATAATAAATCGTAGAATTAATTTCATAAAATGAAAATTATCGAAAAATTGAAAACGTGAAACAGTAAGAATTTGGAAATTTTTTATAGGAATTGAGAAATTCATAAAAACATCGAATTATCCGATTAAGTTGATAAAATTTATTTTTTGATATTTAATATTGGTTAGAATGATTATTTTCATCGTAATTAGAATGGAACTGTTCATTTTCCTTTTGCAACTTTTTCGAATGATTATTTCTTTGATATGAATTCAACTCTTCTATTGAACCACTGATATCCGTTGAGCTCCTATTACTGGGAGGATCGCCAAAATTGTTCCGTTCATCATAATTATTAACTGTTATATTAATGCAAGGATAAGGAATAAATTATTAAGGTAAATATAAAAGAAAATCACTTGAAAAAGCCTGTGCTGAAAATTCGTGAATATCAAAGAAAAAAACATCGATATCAATTTGTTTTAATAAATACATTGTCAATTTAAAGGAAATCAGATGTGAAAATTGAAAAAGGTTCTTATATAGAATCAGCAAATAGATTTGTAATTTTCCTAATTTAAAAACGTGTAAAATGTTTGATTTGCTTATTTTGAAATCAATTTGTATTAAGTATGAAAGGATGAAATGCAGAAAAATGCTTTATTTTTTTATCCAAATTTAAGACAGACGATAGAGTTTATGTAAAGCATGGAGGATCTCGATGTTTTACGCCATGGAAACTTGAAATTGTGACCAGTGTGGATTTTGAAACGTCAATTACCATAGATGGGATAAATCTACATGTATCGGACATCAGATTGGCGTCGGAGAGAGTTCGTTTGAGGAGAGCGAAAGTGAGTTCTCATATTCAGATCTAAGAAACCATAATCCTGAAAAGCACGAATTGAGAAGGTCTAATCGAATTGGAAAATCTCCAAAATGGTTAGAGGATTACGTTCGATCTTGAGCTCTGGCGGAGGTGTAATTGTTAAAAGTATTTTGTTTAAATACAAAATTGAACGAAACGTGTGAGATTTCAAAAGACGAAGAATTTATTAAATAAACTTAGCTGTATTCTGAATTTTTCTTCCGGCGGAACAAGTGTTTTTAACTGTCAAAAAATTGGAAAACCTTTAGAGATTGATGTAGAAAATATTGAAAAATTGAAGGAAATTGTGTCTAAGAATAGGAAATTCACACAAATGGAGTTGTCTAGAAAACTAAATGTTTGCAAGAGAACAATACAGCTTATTTTGAACCTATTTGGAATTAGGAAATTATGTATCAGATTCCTTCCTCGGTATTTAAGGTTATAGATTATGGATAGAGGAAAGGTTGCTTGTGAAAGATTTCTGGCAAATATAATGACAGAAGGTGAGAGCCTTTACATTTCCCACTCTAAACAAGAATCTAAACGTGGGAATTGTCCTGGAAGACATCAAAATGCTTTGTTCAAGAACTATGTGACGTAGTGTATTTTGTGATGTTAAAGAAATCTTGAAGATTTTACAAAACCTTTATCTCCATGATAACACTTTAACACTCTAATTACACATCTTATCGAATACAGGAAGTAGTAACAAAATTGTGTGGATTGTGTGGTTAGATTATTCACTATACAGCTCAGATCTTGTTCCCCATGATTTTTGATTGTTCAATCCTCTGAAATATTTGAGAGGTAAAATATTTGAATCAAAGCAGGCATAGTTCGAAGGAAAATATGAAGAGTTTTCTTGTGGGGAAGAGATAAGATTTCTTTGAAATGACTTTCAAATCAATGGTGGATAGTTGGAGAAAATGCATCAGTGTTAATGGGAGTTATGTTGAGAAATGAATCCAACATATCTATCTTGTTGATAATAAGGAATTTTGTTACAATAACTTCATTATAATTTTATCAACTAATAAACTTAATTGTAAAATATAGATTACAAGATCACATTTCCGTTATCTTCGTTTCTTTTTGGATTATTGGTTCATAATTTATGTAAAAATATAGAAATATTTGTAAATGAAATTAGTTTATTAGTGAAAATCAAGATTTTACTGAAAACACAAAATAATAAATATTTAAATATATTGATTAGGAAAAAAGAACTTTGAAAGTTATTTCAAATTTGGACTAAAAGCTCTTAATTTGGAATAGATTAAAAATTTCAAATGGTGAATCTTTTAATGAAATTTAACTTAATATTTTACTTATAATTTATCAGTAATATATGTATTTGATTTATTTAATACTAAATATACTGAAAAGTTGAAGCTGAAATTTTTCTGCTTCATTAATTCGCATTTTATATATTAGATGACAAAATTAGATTAACATTGTAAACAGTAATAAAACTTACAAAGATCTTGTTTGTTGCTTGATGGCTTATGACTGCTTTGAAGAAGTTTCACAGGGCCATTGGTGTGTTGATTTTTTTGTACTGCCGTTTCAAGCAAAAGAGGTAATTGTTCAACTTTCTTTTTAATTTCATCCAACTGTCGTTGATAATTTTCTTTCCTTACTTCATTCTCAATTCTTAAAATCTGAATTAACATTTCCACATCATAAAAATCTACTTCAATTCTTTTGTTTTCTGTCTTCTCTTATCTTCTCCTTTAGGAATAGAATCAATATCAAGAGATTTACGAATTTTATCTGAAACATCCATTTCTCTTTTCTTTTTAGCTAACTGCTCGACAGCTTTAATGTGTATTTTCGTTTCTTCTTCAATAAGCTTTGTTCTGTAAAAATATAATAATTATTAAGTTATAACATGAAATCCGTGTCATATAAGGAATCGTGCAAATGGATATTCTACAGACGCATGACAAAAGTTTTTAAATAAATCATTATAAATGGTTTCAAAGAAACAGAAATTTATTTTTATAAAATCGAACAAAATAAAAAATATTGTTGATAATTCTAAAGGAAATGGATGTCAAAATAATAAAAAAACAACTAATTAATATTTTCATGGATAAAAAAACTATCGTGTATTTCAGAATTTTTATGTAACCAGCTTTATTTTCTGGCTTCGCCGAAATATATTCAAAATCATTATTCATTATAATTAATTTTATTCATCTTGTTATTAAAAATATATTTCAATGCTTGGCTATATAACAAAAACCGCTTTTGTGGAGGTGGACAACCCGGTATTTTGGCTGTTTTATATGACAAAATATTGATAAATTAAATACTCAATTAATAGAAATTTATATTTTTTTGTTTAAAATCACCAAACAATTTATATTTCGTATTTACTGTTTTTGACTAAAAGATAAAAAGAATCTCTGTAATCCTTACATCGGAAGAAAACAACCATAAAAGAGCGGTATGTTTAATTAAATAACAAAAAAGGTTAGGTCACTCTCCGCATAAAAAAGCACTCAGGGCGCCATGTGAACTTATAGGAAGGAATGTGATATCTTATACGCCGCCGTATTATGCGCATCGCTTTCTAGCACGAATTTTAAGCAATGGATAGAAAGTTGTAAAAGACTGGTTAGTGTACTCTATTTCGAAAAACTGCATATACCACTTTTGTTGCGAAAAATATCAAAATAAAGAAGCATCTTGTTGAAGCTTTAAAAGACCGTGAAATTTCTAAAATCATATTCAGACTCAAAAGTCGTGACTAGAACAGAGCCAAAAGTGTTATAAAACTATAAATGGGGCTGCTAAAAATACTAAATTCCGAAACAAACCATTGGTATGAGGAGTCTCTAAGAATCGTTGCAATCACTAAAATTCTTTGTAAATGTTGTCTAGCTTTTCAAGTTATAAGCAACAAGCTGTTTGAGCATAATAACGGTAACTTTTTAAATAGTTGAGCTTCTATTTGAATTTGATCCCATTATAGAAGAACACAGGCGTGTCGTGCTTCAAAACAGGATATTAAAGCTCATGATCTCGGGAAAAATATATAAAACAAGATAATAGATATCTTGCATCAAAGTGTGAAATCCCATAATATTAAAGATATAAAAAAGTCGAATACTATTCCATAATTTTAGACTGCACTCATGACGTAAGTAAGGTGGAACAAATATTGACTCATAGTCACTACAAACATTTATTAATAAAACAAAACAAAAACAGCACAGAGATTGTGTGGGAGCAGTTATTGGAATATCCTAATGTCTAGACACTATTTGTACACTAGTATGCCTTGTTTGGAGATGTTGGCATAGGGACTCTTCGTTCTAGATCGCGGTTTATGTGGTATTGAATCCCCTGTGATGTTTATAGGTTTTCCGGAGCCTTTGCTGACACTTTCTAACATCTTCGCTGTCATGTTGTTGTATTGGTTCCCTCTGTTTATGCTGAATAATTACTTTTATAGTTTGTTTCTTCTTTTAATGTATTCATACGTTGGCGAGTTGATACTTTTGGATGAAAAGGTTTATTTTTTCAATTTCCAAACGTCATTTTTAGTTTCTTTAGGATTTCATTATTTCGTTTATCCCAAGTTTATACAAAGGTTTTTACAAGTGCAAATGTGTGTTTCCTTTTAGATTTCTTTGGTCAATTGTCTATATTTATCGAAATTCTTATTTCTAACAGCTTCGATTGCTTCACTGTCGTCGAAGGAGCATTTAATATCGATTATTGCTATCTTATCCCTTTCTCTTAAAACAATATCAGGTTTAAGATTTTCTTTTGATTTTTTTTCGGACGGTTTCCCAAAGTTCAAATCTTTTGATCTTAGGAACTCAGCGAGTGTTTTTTAAATTTTCTTATATTTAGCCATTCCGAGGCTGTGATTAAGAACGTGCGCCGAAGACTCTTTCGGAAATGGGTATGTTCGACATTGATTTGCAGGTGCTTGTTATAAACTTCAATAATGTCTGTGATGTGTAAATATTATAATTTTAAAATTGATAAAAATAAGTTTGATTTAAAGAAAATTGATATTATAAAATTTTGATTTTATTTATAATATCAATAAATTTTGAATTTAATTTTAAATATAATAGTATATAAAAATTTATACAGTATGCTGAAATGTATGTTTGAAATCATAGCTAATAAAAAGAAAAATTGAGGCTTCTGAAATATATTTGTTGGGGTTAATTAGTGAAATCAATAAAAACACCAAAAATAATAAAAGTGCAAAAATTAATTAGAATTTATAAAAATTTGAAAATGAATATTATACTGGAGAAACTGGAACAGTTGAACGCCGAATCATAAGACGAACACAAAAATAATAATAATAAGTTAGTGAGGGGTCACTAGGAAAAATTATAATGAAATAGCAAATTAATTAGATTTATTTAACTCGCTAATGGGAAGCCCGAGTCAATGAGAAAGCCGAATTGTGTAAAGAGTAGAGCTATGTAGGAACCCCGAATAATCAACAAAATAATTAGTGGTAAAAGCGCGAGGGAGGAAAAAGGGCCCAATTATTTTGTTAATGACACAATTAGGTTCAAAATTGTGAAATAATCATTCTCTCAGGAAAAGTATAAAAAAGAAAGCATAGAGAGATGAATTGCAAGTTGATCGAAGAGAAGAATAAGAAAAAGAATGATTTGAGTCGAATTAGAAAGAAATCAAGCAAGGGTCAGTAAAACGAAAGAAACAAACTTTGAATATAACTTGAAATCAATTTACCATTCCAGACAAGGCAATAACTCATTGGACTGTCTGCCTTAAAGTTAATCAGATAAATTTGTAAATGAAAAGTGAAAATATTGTGAAGATTTGTAAATTGAATTGAGAATCAATAAATTTGCTCTTTGTGTGATTTTAGTTATTTGATTAATAACAGGGACGCAAGGAGTCAGGAATTAACCGACTTATTAATTAATAATCCAATATATTTGAATAGCATTATGAAGTAATATTGTTTGTGTTAAAAATAAAGTATTGTAATTTAAATCGTTATTATTATTTTTAGTTATCATGACAAATAAAAAGGCTAGCAATTTGATTGCAACTAACAGTGTCTATTGTATATTATTAAATTACTACATAAAGTATTAAAGTCTATATTACTTGATAGCATTTTCTCGGAGTATTGTCGACTTGTTGGTTGAAGGTTTAGCGATTTCCAATGCAGCTAGAATTGATTTATTCCATTCTTTAAATAATCAATAACTAATCATTCAAACAAATTAACATTTACCAGAATTGATCAAATTGTTATTGCATGTAGAACTGTATGGATTTTGAGTTCCATTCTCGAGATCATTCGTTGAACGGTGAAGTGGTCTTTGCTCTGTGAGCAATTTAAAGGGTTTCGGTTGAGTTATATACGGTTCTTTATAACTCATACGAATTTCTTCTTCCCAGTCTTTATGAATTTTTGAAAAATTTGGTACAGTTTTATTGGATTTATTAAAATCTGCCGATTTGGATCTAGTACGCAAAGAGAGGTTTTTATCTTAAATTTGAAAAATTAATATCCACTTTGATGATTATAGTTAACAAACTTTTTAATTCTTTCGCTTTTCGCTTTTCTTCTTGTATTCTTTGTCGTTCAGCCATATTCCCGGGCATTTTGGATTCTTCTAATAATTGTTTTGATCGCATTTCAGCTTTAATAAGGCGAAATAGTTCATCTTCCTTCATTTTTTCAATTGTTGAAGCATTATTTGAATACTTTGGAACTTCTTTTGCTCTTATAATGGTCTTTTGTCTTTCTCCATGATAACTTTTTAAAGGTTGTTTGTTTGATGAATTTTTAAATCCATTCGTAGATTTTGAAGAATCAAAGGCCTGGGATGAAATTTCAGTTTTTTGTCTTTGCTTTTCCATTTCTCGTTTATAAAAATTAAAAGGTTTTTCAACTGATTTTAATATTTCCTTATTGTATTCTCGGATAAATTGTCGTCTTTGATTAGATTCTTCTTGCATCGTTTCATAAAGTGGTATGTATACATTGGCTGGAACAGGATTAGCTCTAAATTGTTTTTTAGTTTCGTCTAATTCCTGTCTTTCTTTTTCTGCCTTTTCCATTTGAAATTCTAAAAGTGTACGACTTTTTCGAAGTTTATTATCATCAAATGCTTTTTGAAATTTCTTTTTAGATTCTTCCCTTACAGTCATTTCAAAAGGCTGAGGCACTGTTACTTTATGCCGCCATTTAGCTACGAGATAATCAGGACTAAATATTTCTTGACTTTTATCTGACTCGTCAATATATTTAGATAGAGAAGATTTAGAACGAGTTAGTCTTTCCATAGCTGCCTCTAAGATATAAAATCTTTTAAAATTTTAAAAAGATTAACCATCTCCATCTTCATTGCTGGAAATGAGTTTGACTGTGGATTATACATTGCTACCAAAAGCAGAAAAATAACCCAAAAATATTGTGTTAAAATAATATTGAAATTATATATTATGAATAAGTCATTTAGGCATTTTCATATAAAAATAAATATAATTATTCAACCGTTTAACGTGTGTGCCGCGTTTGACACGAACGCTTCCTACTGTCAAATTTCCATATGCTCGAGTGGGAAACGGGCGACCATTATATTTATTTGTCAAATTATACATGTTTGTTTAAAACACAGCGCAGTTCTAATGACCTGTAGTAAAATATTATTGAGTATGCATCTGACTGTTAAAAATTCGATCATTTTTTGACCACGAACTCAAAATAAATCCGAACATTAGGTGGTTAAAAAACATTAAAATATTTTTTAAATCCATTTTAATTTTAAAAAATTTTAGTTTAAATAAGTTTTTCAATTTTGACAATTTTTGGTTATCAATTTTGTCTACTTAAAAATTAAAGACGAATACTACATAAATAAATATATTATTTCTAAATGAAATCTGATAAATAGAAATTCTGATATAAGTGTCATATTCACTTGACATTTTTTTAGGTTATATAGAAAATACACTAGTTTATATTGTAGAAATACCCAAACTTACTTGTGTGCTGATTTTTAATGTTGCATGGAAATATAGAAATTTTGAATTGAAATTCGATTAAATAAGTATTAAAATGTCGAACAATGTATAAAAAATAAAATTGGAATATTTTGAAAGTAATATTGTAGTACTAAATAAAGTAGTTTGCATGGAATAAAATTTTTATAATATAAAAATAATCAATAAAGTTATACACCGGTTTGTAATGAATAGAAACATCTATAATGTTAAAAAATCAATAAGTTTATTATATAAACACGCATGTGAAATTTCGATATGTAGAATCGTTGTAATAAATAGATGCACTATAATAAATCATTTACAGAAATTTTTAGTAAAAATTTGCGGAAAAACTTCCGACGAAAATTCCCAAAAATCAAAATTTAGCTGTAAAAGACTATGATGACATAATTTCGTAAGATTTATCTTCAATTTTTAATAAATGTAATAGTTTGTTAGTATTTCACATTGTCCTGAAATTTATTTATCAACTTTTTCGTCCGATGATGATGGAAAAAAAATAAAAAATCGTAAATGTTACTAGACAAAATTTAAAAATTAATATTTTTATAGAACTTTTCACTTAATGTTGTAAAAAAATAGATGTCTTTGGGGATTATTAAATTATATTTGTTAATTAATTATTTTAAAAATAATAGAACTAACGTTGTACCGAAAGAAATCCAAATTTTTATTAATAAATATCTTAAAATCCTGCAAAAATTAATTATGAATAAATAAATAGCTAAAATAAATAAACTTTAAAATTAACCTAAAATTAAGCGTCATCTATAATTGGTGTACACACCAACCTGTATTATAGGTGCGTTTATTCAGTGGAAACAAGTGTATTATCGAAGCACACAAACTTACCAGTATGTAAAAATTTATTGTTGCATGCAGTGCAACACAGGCTATAGCCTAGGGCCCTTGCTTTCTGAGGGCCCCAAAGTGTCCGAATGAGAAATTGTCATGTCGACTTGAATATACTGCAGCATTATTATTCCTACTGCCGCATGTCTGAAACGTCTCATACTCTTCATCCAATTCTTTTAGGACGTCAATTCGAAGAACAAAGTCAAAGCGCTATTGTGTCTAGGGTTTGTTTAGCCATAATTATGGCAACCGAGATTACTGATAAATTTCGACAGCTTCTGAATTTAGAACAACAATGACTCAAGATAAATTATGTTCCCTCAGTCTCATGTATAGAAAGTGACAAACTACATAGTTTATCATTCGATGATGTCCTCAGTGACTTTGCTCAGCCAAAGGCAAGAAAGAAAATATTTTAGCTTAATATAATTCCTTAATTCCCATAGCATGTTTCAAGAGATTAGATAATAAGCCTTTGTAAATTGTTTTTTTAAAAGATCTTTTGTTTCTTTTTATCAGAGTTTGCATTTAAAGTTTGTTATGAATAAAAATGATTTTAAATTAAATATTTATTATTTCACTATCTATACTTCTTAATTGTATTTCAGTTTATTCATCTAGGTATCCGAAAATCATATTTGGCGCTGAGATATGATATCTGGTCTTATAAAAGGCCCCATATTTCAAATAGCCTAGGGCCTTATCAGATCTAAATCCGGTACTGGTTGCATGGAATAAAAACTTTTATATAGAAATTGATAAGTAATAGTAAAAATAAATTGAATACACAAACACAAGAGTAATAAATGTAGTTAAATTTTCGATACGTAGAAATGGTTCATTTGATAAAACCTTTAAAAATTGTATTAATTGGAAAAAAACAACAAATTAAAATTAAAAAATCAATGGCGGACACTGCTGAATTCAATTTTTAACAAATACGAGTTATCGAGAAAATAAAGAAAAAATAGAAAATAGTAAAGACGAATTTTATTTTAAACGGTTATTATGAATACAATTTATTAATACAATTTACAAATTTAGAGAGATAAACTTTAAAAAGTCCAGAAAAACCCAAAAGCATTATTTAATAAATATTCGCCATTTTTGCACAAAATGAATAAATAAAATAAAAATATGTGGCTAATAATATAAAATCATCAAATTTAAATTGAAAATTATTAAAAATCGCTTTAAATTGTAAAAATTCCAATAGAAAAATATATTCATAAATAGAATGAAAATAACTTATGACAAATAATGAGTCATTCATAGATTTGCACATCAACCGGTATTATAGGAGTTTTTATTCCGTGGAAATGGGTATATTTTCTTGAATATATGAAGTTATATAATTGTATTATATTGATAAATAGGAGTGAATTTATAATTTTGTAATATATTTTGTTTAAAATTAAACTAATTTATTTCAATAATCTCGTTACCTCTTTTATAATTTTTTTCGCGTCTATTGATCTCATCTTCACTATCTACATCGCCATACTCCTTATACAATTTGAGATTTTTTTTAGAATTATTAACATTTCCAAAAGAATCCACTGATCGTGTATCATCTAAATCATTTAGATACATATCGAAATGATTTTTGACATCTTTGATATATGGTTGAGTAGAATTGTTTTTGGATTTAGGAATTTGAGGTGGCTTGTGAGAAAGCCTTATAACATCAAAAATTAACATAATTAACAGTAAAACTAATAAAATAACAATGTAAAGTGTAGCATAAACTAAATCACGGTATTACTCTCCGGTACGACTATATACGAAGAATATGAATGAAGTTGTTTTAAATGATAATTATTGTTTATGAATGATCTTTTAAATATGGGTGAACCAATTGTCTCACATTTTGCGGGAGTGCCTGTATTTAGGTCCAATAGCCCGCACTATAATGATCAAAACGTGATACTTTTACTGCTCGTTTTATTAACTTTAAATGTATTACTGCTCATTGATGTCTGATATTATTACATAAAAATTAAAATTTCAGTTAAAGAATTATTTAAATGGTCACCTGTTTATTCTTTCATAATTTCATTTATTTTCAAAGATATTCCGACTAACACAAATTTTTGGATTGCATTACTTCAACTACACTTTATATATATATATATATAAGACGATGTTCAATAGAATAATCATCATACTGCATCATTATAATGTCAGGCCACGTGCTGCTTTGGGGATTCGTCAAAAAATTGCAGAACTATATTGGGAAATGCTGTCGCATCCACCATATTCCCGGACTTACCACCCTCGACTATCACTTGTTTTTTGTCCTTACAAAATTTTTGACAGGCAAAAAATTCAAAAGTGATGATGTCAAACAAGCACTGGTATAATTTTTCGCATCATAAGATGAAACTTTTTTTTAAATGGGATATACGATTTGCCCTCACGCTAACAAGAAGTCATTAATAATAATGGCAATTATATTATTCAATAAAGTTTTTTTACCGTAAGAAAAATTTGTATTTTGTTTTATTCCAAAAAGCAGACAGAACTTTTCGGTAGACCATTTATATATACTCATCCCTCACTTGATGAAACGAGTCTACTTTGGAAGAATGAAGAACTTATCCTCTCTTATTTATATTATTAATATTTATATTAGTCATAAACCAGTAACTAAGAATAAATAACATCTACGTCACCATGTCTACTACTTATAATTGTAAGTAGCTTATATATATTTATATTTTATGAGTTATTATGGGACGAATGTATGTACAATAGGGAAATAACTATTATCATTATTTTTCGTAACGAAACTGAAACCCCTTACATTCGAGAAACAATTGTATGCAGACGACAGTAGCAACATTACTTTATTTAAATTGAAAAAAGTTCCTCCACCTTTTTCTTCTTTTTCACATATCGCGCAGTTTGACTGTCGGTTTCAGGTTCACACTTTTTTTATATGACGTTCTAGACTACTTTTAAGCACATTCCAGTCAGCTGTTTCCATTTGTTTACAAACAAGGCATTTACAGATGGTTATTAATTTTTTTCCTTTGTTTTGATTATTTTGGGTAAACTATCTCATTTTCAGTGCAAGATTGCAAGTCTTACAGAGAGGAAGAAAATTACAAGACATTTAATAACTTTTAAAGCACTAGAAAATGTCTTAGAGAAATGCAAGCAACAGTGTAAAGTCAAATAGGTGTATTTGGATGAAGAATCTACTCTCATCTTTTAAACAGAAAAGGGATCCAATGATTTCATCTATTGAAAAGCTAACCAATCTCACACGGATGTAGAGAAACTGTCAAATTCTTGGAAACTTCACTTTTCTGTTCAATAGCAAGAAACGGCAACTTGATCGTGATCAAAATTATGATTACGAATATAGAATTGCTCTGG
>CAUHTR010004372.1:0-36957 GCA_959609185.1 Schmidtea polychroa | reverse complement strand
AGCGTCGCCAAAGTTAATGGCGGAAATATATTGGATGAAGCTTCATATGTGTCTGAATCCAATAAGCCAGTAAAGATTTATCTTCGTAGATGATGACGTTTTTATCAATTTGAAAAATCTTTATCATTTGTCATCGGATTTCTTTGATAGATTAGCAATATTCGGGCATCGGAATCTCAATGCCATACCTTACAGATTGAATTGGAGCAGATGGTATGTGTCAAACGATCAAAATTTCAATGATGTTTATCCACTGTACGTTTCCGGTTCAACAATAATTGTCAATGAAAAACTTAACAAAAATCAGTCACGCTTTTCCGTTTGTAAAATATTTCCCATTTGATGATGTTTATTTGGGTTTCGTTTCTAAATCGACCAACATCGAGGTAGTCAATGATGCACGCATCTTATCAGATTATAAATGTGGACTACTTTGCTATGAAGATGTAGACAAGAGTATTGCTGTTCATGTACCAAATTATTTATCTAAACTTGAATATTTTTATCTTAAAAATGCCAAAGGACAACTTTTCTATTCTCTTCATTTTAATTTTGTATTGATAAATTCTGTAATGAAAATAATCAATTTTATCTATATTATTTCTCATTCAATGCCTCCCGCCCAAATCGAACCCCGCCTAAGCAAATGGTTCAGAATCCACCGTCCTCAAATGTCGCAATCAATGGGAATTCTCTTCTATCCACTTCAAATTCGACACAAAGTGAGACTGACAAAAACGTGTGTTTAAATACTTCTTGTTTATAGATAAAACTCAATTCACAGATGGCCCACCAGCGACCAATAGATCCCGAACCGCCCAACAGCAATCCCCAAGTGGCTTTCCCTAGTAGTGGGGATATATCCCTAACGGACACAGGCCTCCCACTGTTTTCATGTTTTATGGCCATTTTGCCCCTAAAAACGCACAAAAAAACACTAAAAACCCTTAAAAACGCACATTTTTTATTTTCCTCTATTTCGCAAGATTTAAAAAATATGGATTTAAGGCTCAAAAACGGAAAAAAATGCCGATAAAGCTATGAAAAACGTATATCGGATTGCGTCCGTTAGGGATATATCTCCACTACTTGAAGGGACTCGGGTCTCGGGTCTTGCTGGTCTCGGTGATTGCTGGTCTCGGGTCTTGCGATGATTCAAGTTCTTTAATCTTATCAAGTCTTTGATCTGCAACTCTTATTATAATATAAAAATATAAAAAAATAAAAAATAAAAAAACTTAAAAATAGAAAACATAGGATCCAGTAAAAAAATTTATTCTAAAAATGAACTGTAATATTTGCAATAAAGTTTTTAAAAATAAAACAGGATTAATGTCCCACTGTAAGTCGAAGGCTCACTTACTAAAAGAAAATAATAATCTTAATGACACAAATTCAAAACTCTGTCCTAAATGTAAAGGAAGATATCTGCATTCAGGATATAATAAACATTTTGAAAATTGTATCGGGAGACTTAGAGAAGTATTTACATGCCCTCATTGTAACTTTTCAACAAAAATGAATTTCTACTATTTAAAACATTTAAAAGAACATATAACAGAAAGTCCAACTAATGAAAGAGACGAGGATGAGGAATGCTTTTCAGAAGGAGAACCTGATCATCTTGAAAGAGAAAAATACAACTGGGACAATTTTAATCACATAGATGAATTTAAATTAAAAATTAATGGACCTGCAACCCCTGGAGAATACATAAAGAGAAATAAAAAAAATATAAAAGATTCTTTCTGTGAGGCTTTAAAAAATTATAAAGCATCAAGGTATAATGTTATAAAATATAAAATCACAATCAAAGCAAAATACTGGAGAGGACCGGGAGGCCAAGGAGCCCAAGGAGAACCAGAACCCTTAGATGTTGAAATCCCAATGCCTTTTAATATTTATTTTCAACTAGAGGATTTAATAAAAGCATCAAAGAAATAATTCAAGCAGTCGAAGCAAAACAAGAAGAGATTGAAAATGAATTAGGAGATTCAAACTTAGTATTTCATAGCTTCCAATCTTTAGTAATTGATTATTGGAGGGGATTACCACCTAATCCTAAATCCTATATTCCTACACCCTTTAAATCTAGAAATGTTATAAACGTACAGAATAAGGATAACAAATGTTTCATGTGGTCAATACTTGCACATTTACATCCTCAAGCTGAAAACCCTCAAAGAGTTTCAAAATACAAAGAATATGAAAATGAATTAATATTCCCAGGAGGACCGGGAGGACCGGAAGGCCAAGGAGGCCAAGGAGGCTTCACGCATCCAATGAAACTAGAAGACATTGCAGAATTTGAAAGACTAAATAATCTTAAACTTAATATTTATGAACATGTTAAAGGATGGGGACGTGGATGCAGAGATATTATTCCAATTTATATTTCTGATTATGAAGTACAGGGCAACGGAGTACAAGGAAGCGATAGCACGAGGGAGATATATCTTTTAATCTTGGAACATGAAAATAATCAACATTATATTTTAATAAAAAACTTTCAAGCCTTTACATCTCCAGAGAATCCAACTAGTGGAGGCGGAACATGTAAAAGATGTCTTCATTATTCAACAACTGAAAACTCCATGATTAAGCATGCAAGATTTTGTGAAAAGGATTCACCAGCTTTAATTAGAATGCCTACAGACCCCAGGATGTATTTTAAAAACTTTTCAAATTTATTACAAACATTAGGAGTTGTCTACGGAGACTTTGAATCTATAAATCATAAACAAGATCTAGTCAATCAATATTTAAAAATAATAGAAAAATATAAACTCATGGATGCATGGAAAGCCTCTAAACAGAAGGAGAAACCAACAAGGTTAAAGGCCTTTCTAAGAAAAAATAATAAACCTAATAGTGTTAAAAAAACTAAACAATTACCATCTGCTTATAAATTATTATTTAAAAGTAATTATCCCGAAGTCATAGAATCTAGAGAATATGCATTTCAAGGAACTTCAGAAGATGTCTTGGATCATTTTACTACAAGTATAAATCTCCTAGAACATGAAATATTTGAAGCATTAAAAACAAAGTATCCTCAAAATATTTCAGATCAACAATTAGAAGAATATAAAAATACATTCAACTGCTGGATGTGCAAACAAGAGTTTGGGGAATCCGATGGAGAATCCAACGATAAAGTTATAGATCACGACCATTTAAAAAGTGAAAATAATTATCGAGGAGCAGCCCATAGAGGTTGCAATCTTAAATGTCATACCCCCAAATTTGTACCCGTTATATTTCATAATCTTTTTGGTTATGACGTACATCTATTTATAAAACAATTAGCAGAAAATGCCGAAAACTCTTTCAAGGTTATCGGCTTAACAAAAGAAAAATATAAATCACTTGAATATGGAAAATTAAAATTTATAGATTCCTTAAACTTTCTCCAAATGTCTTTAGATGGCATAGCAAAAACATTAAAACCAGAAGATTTTAAAATCACTCGGGAGTTCTTGGAAAAAAATAATATCCCAGAAGAAGAATTTCCTACATGCCTAGCAAAAGGAATCTATCCCTATGACTATGTTGATTCATTTGAAAAATTAAAGGAAACAAGTCTGCCAGAGAAAGAGCACTTCTATTCACTACTTTCAAAATCTGGGATTACAGACATTGAATATTCTCGAGCACAGAAAATGTTTCAGCTGTTTGACTGTAAAACTTTAGGAGATTATACAAGCATCTACTTATCCCTAGATGTTTACATCTTAGCAGATTGCTTTGAAGAATTTACAAAGTCTTTTGTACTAAAACCTTATAATTATATAACAGCCCCTTCTTTAGCTTGGGATACCATGTTATATATCATTTGGACTTCAGATCTTCCAGAGTCTGATAAAATTATAGATCTTTTAACCGAGCAAGACATGTTTAATCAAATTAAAACAAACATTAGAGGAGGAGTATCCTCAGTAATGGGGGATAGAGAAATAAAAGCTAGAAATGCAATAACTAATAGTCGAATGCTTTCAAAGACCTCTGAGCCTTATAAAAAACTTAACAATGAGGAACTAGAAGAAGTATTAGAAGGAATGAAGAATCCTTTGTTTATACTTTATATAGATGCAACAGCTTTATATTCTGGAATTATGACTCAGTTTTTACCAATGAGTGGTTTTCGTGAGATATACTCAGATATTGGATCACCCTCTGACTCCACCCTAAAAGACCTCATGACAGAAATACTTTCAACTCCTAAAGATTCAGCAATAGGATACTTTATAGAATGTGACCTTGACTATCCTGAGGATATAAAATCAGGAACAAGACACTTCCCTTTAGCCCCTATAAGAAGAAAGATTAATGTCAATGAACTTCATGAATGGCAAATCTCACAAGATAAACCTCCAACAACGAAACTTCTTTGTGATCAAACAGATCGAGAATATTATCTCTGTCACTATAGACTCCTGCAGTTTTATATTTTACAAGGAATGAAATTAAAAAAGTTCATAGTGTCATAAGATTTAAACAAGCAGCATTCATGAAGCCCTTTATAGAGGAGAACATTCGTTGTAGAAACATTGCAAAAAGAGAAGGTAACCTTTTAAAAGACAATGGTTATAAACTTTTAAACAACTCAGTCTTTGGGAAAACAATGGAGAATGTGGACAAATATACTCATATTGAACTCTTGACAAATAGTGAAAAAGATATAGCCCGTTATAATCGCATGCTAGGAAAGCCTACATTTAAAAATGCACAGGTATTTTCTGAAAATCTTAGTGCAATAGAACTACAGAATTTTGAGAAAACATATAATAAACCAATATTTATAGGCTTTGCAATCTTGGAACTTTCAAAATTACAAATGTATGAGACATATTATAACATCTTAGAACCCATATATGGAGCAAACATAGCAATGCATGCAATGGATACGGATTCAATGTTTTTAACCATAAGAACTGAGGACCTTGAAAGAGACATAGCTGAAAATCCTATACTTTCAAATTTAATAAATTCATCTGGAGAGTTATTTTCATTTAAAGATGAAAAACCAAATACTCCTATAGAAAATGGAATATTTATTCGTGCTAAACAATATTCATTCGAAACATTTACAAAACCTAAATTTGAAGATCATACATTTATATTTAAAAATTCAACAGGAGAGTTTCCAATCACATTTAAATATCCTGTATTCCCGGGAGGGCAAGCCGAGAAGCCCGTAAAGGATAACAGATGTAAAGGAATACAGAGATGCGTAGCCAGGAAACTTTCTCATCAAGATTATAAAGATTGTATAAAAGAAGGTCATAAAGATAAAATTGATGAAGTACATCAACTTAAAAGTGAAAAGCATGATATTTACTTGATAGAATCCCAAAAAGTATCATTATCAAATTATGATGACAAAAGATTTATCTTGTCTGACATGAAAACAACTCTCCCAATTGGAAATGATTTAATCCCTATAATAAAAAGTCTTGATAAAATAAATAAACTCTATGATTTAAATCTTACTGATCTTGATATTTATAGAGTTGAGATCATTTATCCCCCAAGGATTGGCAGACCTTTATATTCTCAAGTTTTTAATCCTATATGTTTAGAACTTAAATATTTTAATACTGATCCTGAATATATAAAAGGTCTAAGTGATAAAGAATTTAAAGATCATAAAGAGGTTCTAAAAACTAATTTCGAAAAGTTAACATCAGATTCTATCAAATGATTTTTTTCTTTTAAAAATGTCAACAATTAATTTAAGAGTGACAACATCAACCTTTTGAAGGGCAATAAATTTTTTTATGTGTGATTCTTTAGCCACTTCTCTCGTTTAATTTTCTTAGAATATTCATTAGTTATAACATTAGCACTTTTTAATCTATTAATATTATTTTTAATATCTTGTATTATTTGATTTGATTTCATTATTTCATCATCAGTTAAGATTCCATCTTCCAAAGCTTTTAATTGAAATAAAAATAATTTAGAGATTCCTAATTCTATTGATAAACAAACTTCACGATATAAACTTTTCTTTTAGAAGTATAAGATAATGAAACTATTTCAGTCAAGAAACCATCAGCTACAGAAATACTTCCAAGTATTACAGGTGCTATTGTTAAAACTGGTAAAGTTATAGGTAAAATAACTGTTAATATTGCAGATGTAAATCCTAAAGAATAACCTATAATTTTTAAAACTGTATTCCCTTTATTCCATCTATTTTTAACCTTTTTATAATGCTTTAATAAATCTTGTAAATGTAAGGTTTCTGATTTAAATTCTTTTACTCTCATAATTTCGAGTTCTGTGGGAGCCGAGGCCTTGGAACCTTTGTGACCTTCGGAATAATATCCTAATGATCTCAATTCTGGAGGGACCTCTGGATAAATTTTTTCTTCTCTTACTTCTTCCATCTTTTGGACTTTGTCCATTTTAATAATTAAAAAAATAAGACTTTATTCTTCTGAGCACCATCTGGCACCAATACTCGGATATCAAAAGAAATTCTTGTTGAGAGAATATCTTTATACAATTCCATCAATGCTTTACGAACTTCATCAACATCAACCTTTTTTTCATAAAATATTAAATCTATATATTGTACAAGTGTGCTTTTAAAAATAATATTCTTACTTTTAACTTTATGTAGTCCATGTGAATGAGTATTAACATACCAATCTCCGTGTGGTAAATCATAACTAGTCATTATAACATCACCCTTTTCAAGCTTACTATTATAATCACATTTCACAAACCATTTCATTCTTTCATTATCATCATCAAACAAAAGAAATAAGGATCAATAATCTTTACAACCATAAAAACACCCCATTCTTTACTGTTTGTTGTTATTAAACTTGGTTCTATAAAATGTTTATATGTATGGGGTAATAATGTTTTATTCTGTTCTAATTCAGCAGCTCTTTTTCTAATACTATGTGTGGTGTTAATGTGTGTTCCATGAGACTCTAAATTTGAAATTCTTTTATTAAATGATGTAATCATCTCATTTATTATATTATATATTGTATTAAATTTAGTATTCATAATTTGTTTATCTTTAGAATTTAATATGCTAGTATTTAACTTTACAACTTGTTCAGTTAACAGACTTTGTAACTTGTCAAATTTATCATTAAATTTATTAATTTTTGTTGTTAATGAACTTTCAATTCTTGTTGTTGTTAAATCAGTATATTTTTTAACACCATCTACATATTTCTTATTAACTGCATCAGCTTCATCAGTTGGAAAAGATAATTCTTTTATCTTGTGTCCATCTAAAATTAAATCACCCTTCATTGAATCACCTCTTTCATTAATATATTTATTTTCTGTTAAAGTTAATATTTCTTCTGTATTAAACCCTGTTTTTATTGTTCCACCACCTCTATTACATGGAATATAAGAACTCATTTATTAATAATTTAAAATGACTCCTCATATGCCCTCTCAAACCTGTTTCAAATGTAAATACATTGAAATCTCTTCTCCATTAAAATCAATCAATTCTCCTTCTTGATTAAGAATTTTAAAATTAATATCCATTATATATTTTCTACATAAAGGTAAATAATTTGGAGGATTCATTCTTTCAACTATTTTATATCCCATAGGAACTGTGTTTGAGGGAAAGGAATATAAAACATTTGTTTGTTTACCATTATTATAAGAACCTGTTATACAATCACAATGAATATTTATTGTGTTTGTATTTATTATTTTTATAATATTTTCTGATGTTATATTCTCAACTACAGGTGTGATATAATGGTTTCGTGTAAATCCTAAAATTGTTCTAAAGAAACTATTATTTTGAAAATGAATTCCTATATTCTCTAAAGTCATTATACATTTTGAAGTTGGTAAATCCATTTTAATTTTAATGACTCCATTTGTTTTTTTAGAAAGTATATTATTTAAATCTTTTATCTCATAAGCTCCGGGTTCGATTGTTATTATAATCTAATCTGTAGATTTTGGGCTTATATAATAAAATATGTTATTATCTTTAGTTATATTAAAAATAGTATTATAAGCACAAAACCATAATAGTCCTAATTCATAATTTAAATTTTGATCTAATTTAATTGAATCTTGAAAGTTTATAGTAAAGTCTGATTCTTTTGAATTTATAGATAAAGTTCTTGAATATTTATCTGACATTATGTTTACCATTTTTTTAAATTATCTTCCGGAAGGTTGCGAAGCTCCATTTTCATAGTATAGATTTTAAATCATTATAAATTTCTTGGATTAAGGAAGTGAAACCTTCTCCTTTGGATTTATTCAATCTATACAAAACATATAAACTTATAATACCACATATTTTAGTATTATTAGGTTGAACTTGTAAAGAATTAAAAGTGTAGTCCGAGAGATAGTCTTCAACTTCTTTAGTGGGTTTAATCCCAAAAGAATCAAAGTATATAGATTTATTATATATACAAACCCAATGAGATCCTTTTTCATTTGAATTTTGATAATTTATAATGATATTCTTTGGAGTGTCTTCTTTCAGACTCGACAATTCATCATTCATTAATATTTTTATTTTTAAATTTAAATAATCTGCATAATCTTTTAAATCAAAATTTGTTTTTGTATTTATTCCAAATGTTTTTAAAAAATCTAATATTGAAGGAGTCATTTTATATTTTATAACTTCGTATTTATAACTTCGTATACTTATTAAATTTATCTTTTGAAATTATTCCTTGTTTTAATAATTCTTTAGAAATCTTTAAAATATCAGAATCTAAATTATTATGTCCTGCTTTTTTAGCTGCTAATAGTTTTCTTAATTCAATAAAAAGATTGATTGGGTTTATCTCCTTACCCTTTCCCTGGCCCTCTCCTTCTGTGACAATATAACCCCTTTCATTTTTATTTAAATATTTCTTTAAATCTTGAATATGTTTTGCTTTAGCACTACCATGTACTAATTCTATTAAATTTAAATATTTTTTAATTTCTAGAAGATCAACATTCTCTGAGGGATATCCACAAACTAATCCATAAAAATCATCTGTAAATTCAAAATCTAGGTGTTTAGTATTATAAACATTTTGTGAATGAATACGTGATTTATTTTCTGAATTTAAATATAACAGAAAGTCATGTTTATTAATTGTTATTATTTGATATCCTTCAACATTAATATTAAATGTAGGTTTAATTGTTTTACTTAAACTCACATTAATTTTAGGATCAAGTATAAGAGGTTTTATATTTAAATCTTCCAACCATGGTAATTCTTTTAAATCTTGTTTATCTTCCAACTCTTTAAATTTTAAAACTTCTAACTCTTTTATGGCTTTAATTGTTGGTCCTTGTTGTTGTTGGATTACCTCATTTAATATTATAGATTCAGCGTGTTGAGTTGTATCTTTTTTATTATATTTATCTTGTTCTGATTGTAATTTTTTTAAAAGTGCTAATCTTTCTTCATATACCATTTTAATGGTATTAAAAATGGTATCATTTTGGTAAAGGATCCGTTGGAAAGGGTTTCAAGTATAAACCTTTACCATTTTTAATTTTACAAAGACATCCATTCTTTAAAGATTTTCATATTTTTTTAAAATCATCTTTATCTTTTGAAGATAAAGATTCAGATGATGAAATTTGATTTTTTAAAAAATCATTTAAACCACGACCTTTATAAGGATCAAGATAAAGACCTTTGCCCTGAGACTTTTGCCGACTCCCCTCATATGGATTAAGATAGAGACCCTTTCCAACGGACACTCCCCCTCTAGCTTGATCCTTCTTCATTGAATCGATTTCAGTTTGTAGTTTTTCTTTTTCTAGGTCTGTCTTTTGAGATTCTTTAGCTTTTTGAACTGTAGTTGCAATTCCTCCAGCTATTCCAGCAGCACCTGATAGTCCGGCAATGATTGCAGGTATTAAAGCCGCCAGAGGAAGAATACCTCCGGATTTGGAGGAACTCCCTATATGTTCTTTAACTTGTTCTTTTACATGTTTTCCAATAAAATATTTTTTACCAGAGATTACTACTGATTTATTTTTATTTGAATTTATTAATTCTTGCAAAGATTCCTCTGTAGGGTTTTGTGTTGTCATTTTATAATAAATAAAAATGGATACTTGGAAACCAATTTTAAATAGACATAAATCTAAATTTATTAATAAAGTATTTCCTGATAATTTTAGATGCTTAATTATTGGATCTTCTGGATGTGGAAAGAATGTTCTTCTTTTGAGGATGTTATTAGAAGATGGTTTTTTAGATTATAATAATTTAATCTTTTATTCTACAACCATTAACCAACCGGAATTACAACTTTTGAAATGTGGATTTGAAAATAAATTAACTAAAAAAGCAATAATTGATATTTTTAAAAATCAACATACATATCCCGAAGAGGTTTTTCATCCTTGTGATATGGTTGATTGGTACAAGGAAAAGATTTTAGAATCAGATATTAGTAATAAAAATGATTATATAGGGGATGGAATCCAGATCTTATTCTCTAATAAACCTGAAGATGTTTTACATTGTGATTTACTTCCTAAAGATAAAAAGAATCTAGTTATATTTGATGATGTTGTTAACATGAAAAATCAAGAGATTCAAAAGAGTTACTTTACACGAGGTAGACATAATAATTGTAATGTTATTTATATATCTCAAACATATTATGCTTTAGATAAAAACTCTATAAGAAATAATTCTAATTGTTTTATATTTTTTAAATTAGACAAGCGTGATAAGAATATGATTTATAATGATTTATTTTCAAATGTTGAACCTGATAAGAATATGTTTGATATGTTTGTTGATAATCATTGGAAAGAAAAATATAATTATATTTATTTGGATAGAGAAGAAGCTGAAATATGGAAAAGTTTGTTTTAGGGCTTGTCGACTTAAAAATCTGTTTTCTGTAGTTCATTATTATAAAATCTACCTAATATTTTTTCATTATTTAAATCGATGATACCATATGTTATTGGAGTTGTATAATGTATTTTATTTATAATAAAAATTTCATTTGTCCATTTTGCTGTGAATCCTTTTTCAAATTTATTTTTATATTTAAATATTCTTACTCGGTCACCAATTTTAAACTTTGGTTTTATAGGGGTTGTATCAACAATAACATCATTTTCAATATTTACCACTTTAATGGTTTCAGGCTTCATGGAAGCATTTAAAGGTGTTAATTTTATAGAACTATGTACATCATTATTATATTCATTTACAATCTTTTGTAACAATTCATTGTTCCATTTTTGTTTTCCAATAGCAGTAAAATATTTCCACATTTTATTTTTTAATGTTCTATTTAATCTTTCAACTACGACTGCTTTTCCTTCGTTTTCTGTTGAATATAATTTAATATCATTTTCATTTAAAAACTTTGTAAAAACTTTGTTATAAAATTCTGTTCCTTTATCACACCATAAATATTTTGGAATTCTTTGATATTCTTCAAATATATTTTCAAATGCTTCTGTAATAGAATATCCTGTTTTATTTTCTAAACACCTTGCAAAAGCAAATCTTGTATATAAATCTATTACTGTTAAAATTATTTTATATTTTTCAGGGTCTGATGATTTGGGCATAAAGACTAAATCAGCAGACCATGTTTGATCTTTTTCATGTACTTGAACTTTTAAATATTTTTTATTTTTTCTAAATTCATGGTGTAATTCATTAGCATATTTTATTTCTGATTCTGTTGGGGTTTGTAAACTAGTCTTGGCTGTACTCTCGAGGGATCTTTCAATCTCTGCTTGTTCGATAATCTTTTTATTAGCAACATCTTTTGCTTTCCTAGGAAGTCTTGCACCCATGGTGATCGGACTGTGTCCTAAGCCTATGAAAATCTTACCTTTCATTGCTAATTTAACTAGAGCTCTTTGAATCTTTTCCTTGCTTGATGGATTTTGTATATTATTTAAATCATGTATTAAATTCACATCAGCAACATGTCTATCTCTAAGATCTTCAGAGTTGTAAGCAATGTCATGTTTTAAAGCTGCTTGATCAATTCTATTTATTGGTTCTTCTCCTTGTTTAGGATTATTATTTTCATCTAATCTAATATCTAATCTTGTTCCTGGCCCAGTATAATTGTGACGGAATAAATGTCTTTCACCTGGATATTTTTCTGTAGTAAAAGGTTTTAATATTGAAGATGTTGTTTTTGAAGATTGTAGGTCGCCTCCTGTAATATCAACTCTCGTATGTTTTTTAGTTTTGAGATGACTTGCTTTGTGATGTCTTGTAACTTGACAATTACAACTTTCACATGTCCAATATTTACTCATTTTAAAAGTTTTTTTATGGGGGAATCTACTTATGAAGAATCTCCCCTAACATTTTCAATAATTGAAATCTTTCCACCATATAATTTCATTTCTATTTTCTTTTCTTCTAATATTAATGTATATACTTTAGCTTTAAAATTAGAATCCTTTGTTATATGAAGTGTAACATCAACATTATTTATGGCTAGGCGATCATCTTGGTCTGAAACATTTATACAAAATATAGAATATAAATTTTTGAAATCTTCTAAACTTAATTGCGGTTCAACTTTGAAATCATAACATGTTTCAATATAATTTAGATATGGGAATATGTTTTCATTATTTTCAATATTAAATTCCATTCTATTTATTGGATAATAAGAACTATTTAATTGAATTTGGATTGTTTTTAAATTATCATTTCCAATCTTTTGAATAAACAAGTTGTTATTTTTTTGAAATGATGGATCTGTTTCTTTGAATCCAATCAAGATATATCTTGGTCGGTATGCTAAATTTGCCACCTTTATAGAATATGTTGAACCCTCTGTCATACTAAATTCACTACAGATTCTATTTAAATAATTTACATTTATAGACTTGTTGGAATTTAATCTTTCAAGGAGTTTGATTTCAGAATGTGGATTTAATGTCCATTCAGGTATATGCAATTCAAGTGTTGATAATTTTAATTTAGCTTTTGTATCTGCAGCTCCATAGAACAATCTTTTATCACCTTCTAGTCTATTACAGATGAGTTCTATAAAAACATTATGGAGCACCCGGTTATAGTTTTGAAGGAATCCGAACAAGTGTTTTAATTCAAAATAACCTTCAAATTTTTTCAACTTATAAAGTTCAACTCTTTTATAGTAAGCATAATTTATATCTAAACCATCTTTATCTAAATCCCCTTTATTAACATCAGGAATCCAACCTGTTAATTCACCATATTCGTTTTTATAATCACAACCAGTTAAAATAAAATTTAACATTGTAGAATATACTCCTGGATGCAAAACAGTTTCAATTTCTGATGATCCTAGTTTTAATCTCATGTTGGAGAATAAATTTGGAAAGAAATTGTTTTCTAGGGTTATATCTTTGTTTGCTTCAATTTCTAATTCAATTTTATAATATAATTTGGCATTACAAATATCTATTGGGTTTGATGTTTGAAGAGATTGAAAAACTATATCACCCCTACGATTTAAGTTTGCAATAGATCCTGAAGTTGGAGAGATTTTTAAAATATCATTTTTTTAATTTCATGAGTAAATTCTTTATTATAATCAAGATTTAATTTATTTTTTTCTTGAATTTTGAGATTTATATTATTCATTTTTATATATTAAAATTAATATATCCAATAAAAAAAATATTTATAAAATGACTGACTTAATTGAAAGAATGAGAAATGAATTGAATGAAGTTAAACATAAGAGAATGAAAAGAAGAGAAGAAGAACCATTAGAATATATCAAAGAGTTGATGGTAGAGAATGAAAAGTATCGACATTTTTACATGAAAGCTGTAGAAGTTGCTGAGATAAGGTTAAAGAAAATGAAACAATTACGGGAAAGAGTTAAAGAACTTGAATCGATTATTTATAGTTGTAAAAATGACAAAAATTTGAAACCTGATAGCACAGTGGGCTAGACTGGCACAGTGGTTCAAATGGATAGTAGTTCAAATCACATCTGAGGTTAGTTTTTTTTCAACATAAAATAATATTAAAAATTTGAAAATAATATTGAAAATAGTGTGGGTATCTTATATTTATAAAGTACTTGTATATTTTATTTTATTTATTTTATTTTATTTTATGTTTTTATTAATTAAAAATTTAAAAAATGACAAAAATCCAAAGTCTAATAGCGCAGTGGGCTAGACTGGCACATGTGGTTCAAATGCTAGTGGTTCAAATCACGTCTGAGGTTAGTTTTTTTTTCAACATAAAATAATATTAAAAATTTGAAAATAATATTGAAATAATTTTTGAAAATAAATATTAAAAAATATATAGTGTGGGTATCTTAGGAAATAAATCTTGTATATTTTATTTATTTATTAATTAATTAATTTTTAAACATAAATATGAAAAAAAAATATTGAAACGGGTGATGGTGGCGAACCGGTAATTATCGCCACCAGTCTTTCGAACACCCCCGGATCGATTCTATAATGTGCACATTTATTTCTTGGTTGTTTTCGGACCTCTTTCGGATTCGCTTTCGAATTCATTTGTACTTTCGAGCAGCACACTTAAAACGCCGATGAAATCGACTTCGTGAGCGAGAAGCGAATAATAAGGTGTGCTGCTATTATCGAATTGATTCTGATATATAAGTCTGGCCAGCTTGTATATTGGAAGAGATTTGATAAACGAAAGAGGTTGAAATAAAAAAAAAAAAAAAAAATGATCCGGATCAAAAAAAACTGTTGAGAGGACAGTGAAAAAAAAAAAAAAAAAAAAAAAAATACCACTGTCCTCTCAGAGCAGTTTTACTATTTTCATAAAATTTTTTATTCTTCAAGATTAAGATTTATAAAATTATAAATTAGTCAAATAGCAACTTGCTAGTTGACATCCTCAAGTAGTGTGTTTATATCCCTAACGACCGCAAGCTGACAAACGTTTTTCATAGTTTTATCAGTATTTTTTCCCCCGTTTTATAGCCTTAAATCCATATTTTTTAAATCTTGCAAAATAAAGCAAAATAAAAAATATGCGTTTTTAAGGGTTTTTAGTGTTTTTTTATACGTTTTTAGGGGCAAAATGGCCATAAAAGATGAAAACGGTGGGAGGCCTGTGTCCAATAGGGTAATATCCCCACTACTTTCCCTTTTTTTTGAAGAGACATGCGTTATTTTATTCTATGTATGTTTGAAAGAATGTTTGTTGGTAAGATGAATATTGTCCAAGTTAGATGTTGAATGTTTTTTTTTCTTTTTTATTTCCCCGTTGGATCCAATTTTATTTCCACAATTTAAATATATTACGGTGACATATAAAGATGATGGAAGACAGGCATAATTCCTCATGTTTGAGTCAGTAAACACATAATGTTGTATTATTTTTTTATAAATGATCCATATCAATTTCAGAATGACATAGATTATACCCAAATTTATAAATATAGAATCATTATTTAATTCACATTTTTTGAGCATATTGTATTCATCTTTATTGCTTGTATTTTGCATCAAATTAATTTTGAAATTTGGTAGATTCAAATGAGATATGTTTTTTAAAACCAACACTTTTTCATAAGATATTTCATTAGTCTGAACTATCGATGAATTCGCATTGAATGTTTCGACCGTTGATATTTCTGAATGTAATTGAGTATGATCATCAAATATACATTCACCTTCTCTCACACAACCCTTTAAGTAAGTAACTTGATCTTTTACACTGCAACTATACAGCTGACACTTATCTTTAATATTCAAATTTTTTTGATCATCATTTTCCGAAAAGATGTCACTACCTTTCGATTCACGAACAGGATTATATTTGTTAACTATTAAATTACTCCTGTGATCTTTAGATTCATAATTACATGAGGAAGAATTTATTTCAATATCAAAAGTCTTCAAATCATTAAAAATATTTGAGTGTTCATAACAAACATTCGGATGATACGGGAAATCACTACTTCTAAAATTTTGTTTGAAACATTGGACCTTATAATCTTTGAGCTTGTTACAATCATCCATCATTCTTTCAACACTTGAAAGTTTCTTTATTAAGTCAAACACATCATCATATTGTAACATAGCAGCCGTCGATTTCAAATCATTGTTGATACCCTTCAAAAATGTATCGATAATAATATTATGAACATTAATGTGATCATTAACAGAGTTTATTGAGAAAGCCTTCCTCGCCAATGAAATCAAATTGTACCCAAATTCAATAATGGATTCATCTGATCCTTGTATTCTTTGATAAAATGTTTTCTTCGTCATCCTTTTAATATCAGGGCATATAAATTTACTTTCCAACGTATCTTTTAATTTATTCCAGTCATTTTCAACTATTTTCTTATTTATTTGCTTCCAGACTTCTTTGGCTGTTCCTTTCAAATATAACGGAAATCTTTGCACCATTATCTCTTCTGACCATCCATATGCTGACGCATACATATAGTAATCGTCCATAAAATCAGCGAACTCAACAGGGTCTCCTCCATATTGGTTGACTGGTAATTTTTGGCAACTAGCCATTTGGGTTTGTTTCTGACTTCTGAGGTTATATTAATTCACTTTGGGCTAAAATTCAAACGGTAAATAATAATTTAAATTTACTTTCCCTAAATCAAATTCTTGAATCAATTCAATCTTCCAATAATGACCTTCAATATTTATGTCGTCAATACTATTCTCCAATACATTTTTTTAACTACTTCCAATTATTCTCCACCGACTGAGATCACGTCGGGCTCACCAGAATATATGTTGGGTTTTGGATTATTTCAAGTCGGTTCTCTCTGACTCCTGTGTTCTTTAAATCAAAACAACGAACGACCCAACGTATATTGAAACAACAGGTTCACAATTTATTATCACGCTACAATTACCAATCAAAGTTTTATGCGATTCTCCGCTCGGCGTTGATGCTTTGCAAACAAATAATATTCACCTTTTAAACCTTTAGATTCTATTGACTCTCGCTTTCCTCGGTTTCTGTTTGGTTTAATTCCTTTTCACCCTTCCGTATTCTTAATTCTATTTCTTCTTTTCCCTACTTTCCCTAATTCGTTTACCAACTTTTCCTACAGTCTGATTCTTCGAACCCTAGCTGAGACAAAATGCCAATTTTCTCTGATTTTCCCTTTGCTTATATACTCCTCGAAATCAGGATGACAAATGGTTATTGCCGAGCCAATCTTTCGTTTGACATTTGCTCCTACGTATTTGCTTCGGCTGTCACCCATAATGGTCCAACGAATCCAGATAATTAATGGCCCTACCGGTCTTCCTACTCGCGCTATCTTCTCCTTACTCTTTTCCCATTAATCATTGTGTCAAGCTAATGGGCCCAAATCTTCCTTCTGTTTGCTTTTTTTCTTGTTTACCCAGCTCGGGTTTCCTTTATCTCTCGGGTTCTCCATTGGCTCGGGTTTCCCATTAGCTCGGGTTTTCCATTAGCCAATTAATTAATTAATTAACGTTTTCTGTTTTCATACCTTTGAATGCTTTTCAACCCTTCCTAACCATTTTCTGATAAATCCCTAACCATCATCTTGTTGACCATTAGCTAATCTATACCTGTCCCGTTTTCCCAATTCGATTTCGATGATTTTACAATTTATTGATTTTTCTCGGATTTCCGGATTCTTGCCTTTCGTAATTGCTTTTGGCATTTTCTAATACTGCTTCCATCACATTTTCCTTTACTATCAATTCTGTGCATGATCCCGCTTTTATTTGTCTTTTCTCTTCACTTATTAACCTAAATTTCATTTTAATTTTCAGACCTCAACAATATTTTAATCCTAATTTTAATACTTAATTATTATTTAATTCCAAAACCTTTTGATTGCGGTTCCTACTGAACCCCAACATGTCTTCCCCTTAACAAGATTTTCGTCCCGAAAATTAAAGCGGTAAAAACAAGACAATTGCAGCTGATACATAAAAAATAGAAATATAAAAATAAAATAAAACAACTGATTAAAATATATATATATAATGCAAGCAAAATCAAAATCAAAATAATCAAAGATTGTTCATGAAGGAAATGTTAAAATATGTAAACAAAATCAACACCGAAATCAAATTAATCAAATATTGTTCATAAAGTAAATGTCTGTCAATTCGAATAACTGGATTGGATTGAATTGTCGAAGGTGTTGGGATTGAGGACGTATAGCAAATTGCTAGGTCCATTGAACACATAGCCGAATTGCTAGTATTTTCTCCTTTTCATGACCTTGGCACTTTCGTTACGGATCCTTTGTTCTACTATGTCTGGTCTTTAACTGACCACCAAAGTCTCCCGTGTACTTACCTCTTTGTACACGATTGAGGAAATGATGTACGAGCCCTCATTAGCCTCCAATACTCCGTAATCGGGGAAATTGGATACGGCTACTTCATGGATTGGCCCTCCGTCGTATTCCGTGATACGCGGTTTCCATTTGTTGTCGGGTCTCTGCCACCAACTAGGGTCTTCTCTGTCGAGATCTTCCCGTATTTTGATTGAGTTGCCCCTTCCGACGAACTCGCCTTCCTTGACGACGATAGGCTCTCCTGCAATCGTGGGTTCACTCTTTATTGCCAATATCTTGGTCAATGCAGGATCTGGTGGCTGATAGTGGGTTTCTAAGAGATCGTCATCCTCATCCTGGATGGATATCCTAGGCATTTTCTTTTTCGTACTCTTAGGAATCTCCTTTTTCCTTTTCGTAGAGGTAGAGACATTTTTCTCCTTGTCCTCTTTCTGGGTGGGTTTCTCCGTTGTTTTCTTTTTAAATTTTAAATCTTGTAGCTTAAGTAGTGGTGCTACAGCTTGGGGTAATACTCCTCCTTCTGCTCCTTGCTTAGGTTCACTCAACGGGGCCAATGCTTTTAAGATCTTGGTGACCCGTTCCACTAGCTTTGCTGCTGGCGGTGATTTTTCTGTTTCCATTTTAGCCGAATTCACCACTCTACCGTCATTGGTAAGGGTGACTTGGAGGCAGTTATCATCCGCGCTCTCGCAAGTGGCATAGTCGTCTTCGTCAGCAATAGAGATGGCTGGCGGCGATAAGGAATCTTCTTCCACTATTTTCAACAACTTAGACCTGGGGATATCTTCTTTTATATAGCTCTCCATAGCTAAAGGTTTCTGCATGCTTGAGGTACCGGGTTCCATCTGCTTTATTTGTGAAGACACCACCTCTTTCCGGGTGTCTGGTGAAATGTCATCTACCCAGATATCTCGTAAATTGTCGTATATCTCCTTAATGGTTGTTACATCATTCTCCGTTTGAAGGTCCGAGAAGTGATGTGCCTCTTTACCGGTGACTGCTTTTGCCAAATATGCCAAACGGTAATACCCGTTGCATTTCTTTAAGTCCCTATTTTCGAGGCATTTAGCTGCGCCTAACTCACGGATTCCGAGTGCGCGCTGGATTGGGAATTTGATTACTTCTAATAGGTCCTTTACTAGCAATCCCACGATGATTTTCCCATCGCAGATTTTCCTAATTCTTTCGGCACAGTCTTCTCCGTCGAACTGTCCGGTTATTTCTCTCTCGGTCATACCATGCGCATGCGATTGGTAATGTTTGACCTGTACTCTGGGGGTAACTCTAGTGTTGAGTATCAGATCGCCATTGAAATGTGAGATTGAGATGACCACAATTGCCGGTTTCAGGAATTGTCGTAGTGTAGCGTAGTGAGCTGCTACGAAAATGGTGAGGTTATCCTCTTGTCTAGGGTCCTGTCTTACGAAAGACTTAAACGTTTTAATATCGTTATCATTAACATTATATGTCCAATTTGGATCATTAACCCATCTCGTTTGTGTTTCTCTGTGAGGTTCCAGTATTTCCATTGCTACGATGGTATCTATTCCTTCACATAACATTGAGATGTTCTTTTCCCTTCCATCCCCGTTTTCTATTTCGAGGGTTGTGTGCTTTTGCAGCAAAATAGGGTTTGTGGCACCAGGAACATAAACCGTAAATGGTTTGTTAATGGCGTGTATCCACAGGTGGGTGGTCAGACTATGTCTGCCAAACTCAGGCATGACCTCGGTCAGCCTAATACTGCCGTTATGCTTGCCCTGGATTCTTGAAATAATCATTTGACGCTTTGGGGCCTCGTCAAATTTGAAATTATTGGGTATGTCTGAGCAATGTCCGTAAAACCAGTGCCTTTGTCCTTTTCTGCTTTGCTCCATTACCTGCTGCTCCAGGTTTTTATAAATAAGTTTTTCCTTTAGTAAGGTTGTAGCACGTATAATGCTATGCCTTCCTTGGTATTGGGATATTGGGTGGCTCTGCATTCCTGAAATAAAAATCATTAACCATAATATCAGATATACTGATATGCCATAATAGGCTAAAAAGATATGCATGAGTCTTATTATAAAATATCTACATATGCTGAATTTTAATGCTACCTGGAGCTCTACGTAAATATAGATTTTAAGATATATATAAATATTTATATATGATTTTTCCCTCGTGGGAGTCTGTAATTGTCATAACTGCGACATCAGTACTCCATCGTAAGCCCTTATGGCTTGTCTGAAATATAGCTTGGTCCAAATACCCATAGCTATCAGTGTAGTTATTAGCGATAGTACGGCCGATACCGTAATCCATACCCCTATGGGCATTTTCAGAATATATCCTGCATTAAAGTTCGTGATGGCATTACAATCACAACAGTTTGTCAGGTTTGGGGGCGTTTGGCAAGATATTTGTTTGATAGGTGGCAACTGTCTAAGATGTTGCCACATCGCGGGATGTATCACCATGTTTTCCCTGACTACTTTTGATGGTGTTTTCGTCATAACTGGCTGTTTCAGAGGTAATATCTCCTCGAATACCTCGAACCACATATCGTCCTGCCGTTTCCTCGGACTATAATATATGACTAGAACCGAATATTCTACGGACTGATTTAGATACATTTCTTGGGAGGGAGAGTTCTGGTCTAACCATAATGTTTCTCTCGTGGTTGGTCCGTCTAGAATACTGCTAATTTTGCTGGCTAAACTTTACTTTATCCTTTTCGTAGGATATCGATATGCGATTTGTGAAATCCGCCGTCCTTAGGATCCAATTTGACACGTGATAGGTATACCAACCGCTCTAATATAACCGTGACGCTGCGATATGCAGTTTATAATCCCTCTCTGCTTTTAAATCATATAATTCCCACTCTTTTTCTTCTGAATTGAGTTGGCGGATCCGCAGGTACTTGTTGTAGAAATGTAAATTGAATTTTGTAGCATTATCGCACGTTGTGAGTATGCTAATTCCGTGATACGTTCTTATAAAATGTAAATGTTCCACTTGCATTGCCATAGGCTGAAAATATGCCTTTTTATCCCTTTTTGCCATCGCCAAAGTCATCATACAGCTTATTATCAACAAAAAGGTTACTGATTTTGGAACACCCCGTGATTTCAAAGGGTATCGGTGTTCTTGTGCTTCTTCGGTAGTGTTTGGTTTCTCTGGTGCTTTTACTTTTGAATTTCCACAGATCCCTTTTGTTGGGATTTCGCACTTTTTACACCGATTAGCATGCACCATTATGGGTTCTGCTTTTCTGTTGGCTACCAGTTGTAATATGAGATTTGTATCTGTGGTTCTCAATACCTCATATGGCCCTTTGAAATTTAGCATGGATCGGGTTTAACCCCGTCTCGTGATATGATATGGCCAACATATACCACTTCTGGTTCAACCCATTTACATTTGGTTGGTTTCACTTTCATGTTTGCGTTGATCAACCTCTTGAATACATCTTCTAAATGTTCCAAGTGTTTTTCCAAATTTGGCGAGAATACTATAACATCGTCAATGTATACCATCGCAGGATGTACATCCATGAGCATCAGATTCATTGCTCTTTGAAATGTGGCTGGAGCTCCTGTGAGTCCAAATGGCATTACGTTATATTCGTAATGACCCATACTCGTAGAGAACGCTGTTATTGGTATAGTCTCGTCTTTTAACTTAATTTGATAAAATCCTTTTTGGGCGTCCATTACTGAGAAGAACCTAGCATTTCTCATGCGTCCATAGATATAATCTAACAATGGCAATGGATGGCTATCTTTGCATGTTGCTTCGTTAACCATGCGATAGTCGTTACATATTCGTACTGATCCATCATTCTTGGCCACCACTATCATTGGTGATTGATATGGTGATTTACTATGCCTGATTATGCCATGTTTTAACATCAATTTCACCTGTTTATCTACTGATTCCTCCAGACTGAATGGAATACGCTATGGTCTCAACTTTATAGGTTTTGTATTGGTGAGAACAATCTCATGTTCTAACAGGCTTGTTTTTCCCAGATCGTATTCATGTTTTGCGAATACCTGGTCATATTTCCTCAATAGCATATTTACTTGGATGTTTTCCTTTCTGGTTAGCATTTTGCTATTTGCCGTAGGTGCATCGTAGTACTCAATGTCTGGATCTCTTTCTTCTGCCTTTACGGTGAGTATCGACCCTTCTCCCGTGGCTTGTGGCTCGTTTTGTTTCCAGATTCTGCCCACTCTGGTATCTGGATATAAGTAAAGTGGTTTAATATCCAGATTGGCTACCCTGATTGGTATTCTGCCATTTACTATTAAACCTACGCTATGAGTAACTGGTATGTTGTATTTCTCCGAAAATCTTTCGTCTGGTTCGAATACAACTTCACCTTCCCAATTATTGATTGTAGCTACAAAACATACTGTTTCCGCTCTGGGTGGTATGATAGTTGTATGATCTATATAAGCTGTATCATCGTTGTAAATTTTTCTCTTTTTACCTCGTGCTCGGATTAACAATCCAGATGCACAATCGAATACTACTCCTCGTAGTCTTTTTAGGATGTCCATACCCAATAGACATTCGGCTGGGAGACTTCTCATCACTATGATGTCGTGATGGAGCTCCTGGTCACATAGCTTAATCTGGCATGATAATGACCCTATTACGTTTAATGAGGATCCGTTTGCTCCTTTTAATTTTACTCCTTCCGGTTTTAGCGACTGCAGTTCATGATGGTTTAACAATTTAGCTTCAATTATGGTACCATCTGCTCCTGAGTCTATCACCGCATTAACTGTATGTCGGTTCACTCTTATTTTTATCATTGACTTTTTATCCAAGTTCACTGGGTTATTGACCATCAAGATAGTATCGTGCGAGATACCGATTGTATTGGCTCTCGTTTGTTCTGCTTCCAGTAATTCAGGATCACTCAGTTGAGGATTATACGGAATGTTCACTAAAACAGAAATTCGTCCAATTAGAAATTTTTCCCCAATCTAATTTTGATTTTTCTGGTCTACGATCTTTTTCTCTCTCGATTTTTCTCTCTCCATCAATATAATTTTGCTGATATTTATATAAATTTATTTATTTTAAATCTATTAATAGTAATTATTTAATTACTATTTTTATTATATATTTTTAAAAAATTGCTATTTTTGTTACGAATTTATTTTTAGTAATTATTTATTACTATTTATATTTTAATTCCAATTTTAGTAAATTTTAAATACTATTTATATTTTAATCCTAATTTTAGTACTTAATTATTATTTAATTCCAAAACCTTTGATTCCGGTTCCCACTGAATCCCAACATACAGTTAGGAAAACAATTATGACGAGGGACTTGAATAAATCGAACACATATCTTCTAACGATAGTCCATGGATCCAAAGAGTGTCCGACAATTATAGTGCAATTAGTGAGTTCACATTTTGCGAGCATTCACCCACTTGATACAGTACCAACGTTGATTACTCAACGGGTATCAAGCGGTTAAACAATGCTGTATTCTGGGTTACGCTGGAAACAGCACGAAAAGAAAAAACGTTTGATCATCAGTAACCCACCACTACTTATAAGCATTTACAAGAATAAACAAAATAATACCATAAACCATATAAAATTTACTTCGTTATCTAGTCTGTTTCGAGTGTAACTGGTTGCGTTTTTTGATTTTATTAATTTTGTTTTACTAATTTTTCTCTTGATATTTTTTATTTTTGTTTTATTTAATGTTTTAAATGAATTTAAATCTTCTTTTTGTGGTTTATATGTTATATGGGTCGTCTCAGTCTACCATTTACCTATTTTTAATTGATTAAAACAAGAAAACTATAAATTGAGAAGACATTCTTATTTTGTTTTTAGCCCAACAATTGTAAATTGATAATAAATTTTCAATTTTATATGTTTTTTTATTTAAGAATCATCAATAGGAATCCTGATTAAAAAATGGATGAGATTTACTCGGAATTGATTAAAATTATGACTTTTTGCTCACAGGAGATAATTTAATTTATTTCCAGATAATTCTCCAAGAACATTTGGAGAACATCGACAAGGAGCTCTGGGTAGTTGAATTTTAAACAACTTGGAACGACGAAGAAAATATATTGCATTGTAATGGTTAATTCAAACTATTCGCGTCTGTGTGTGCCAAATGATTTGCACACGCCGAGTAGTTAATATGTTTCTAATTGTAATTATATTTTATCGGATTGATTTCTGGAATTTGTTCTGGAAGATTTGGAATTTATGAATTTACTCTTTTTATTGTTTAAAGCGATGAATTTTGTGATTTTTTAAAGATAAAGGTTTCCTGGAATTTCTGGAGTTTCGGTTTCTATTTTAGATTATTGTTACTGAACTTTGTTTTGTCTCTTGAATTTTGATATTGAAAAATAAATCCTTTTCGTAGTTTTTTCGTTTTTCAATTATGAATCAAACTAAATTTAGTGAACATGTGAAATGGTTTAACTTAAAGAATGGATACGGATTCATTAATGTTGACAATAAATTTATATAATATTTTTTACAATTTTTTAATGGAGCATTTTTGAAGACCATTTACCACGGATATACAGCAATCATAATTTCCACACTTTCTGATGCTTAAGTGACATGCTTAAGTGACATACACGAGAATGTTAACTTTACTTTTTCAATGTGAAAATTTATTCAAACCTACAAAGTTAAAAAAATCAATCTACAAGAAAATTTAATGAAATTCAGTAAGTATCTACAGAAATTCCATTGGATATATATCACATATATCATATATCACTATATATCATATCAATCATCATAAAAAAAAGTTAAATTCTTCAATTTTAAATCCAGCATTGAGTATTTAATCAAATTTTGAGGGTAAAATAACGAGAATAAAATTTTTAAACATCAGATTAATATTTTTGTCATTTTTAGGTACTATGTTATCTTTCTAACTGCTGAAGTTAAAATTTACCACATTTAAGCGTAACTAAAAATAATAATCTGCAGTAAGTTAAGCAAGTATTAATCTTTGGAAATAATTATACCTCAAAATTTCCCTCCTCATTTCAGTCAGAGCTCCATAAAAATAAGCTACTACTAAAAAGTAAACTGATTAATAAAAATTTTCTTTTTATTATTTAAATCATGTTTTAAAATTAATTTTCGATATGATCTGTTAAAATATTATATGAACGTTTGTTTATATGTGTAAATTAAAATAAATTAATATAAATATTAAAATAGTGTGCACATTTATAAAATATTCCTGATGATAAATATTAAGAGTAAAGGTGATGAATTATTAGAAACTAGATTAAGTAAAATTTTAATTTTATTATGTAACAATTGGAATATTTTTATAACTAACAGACGAAGCAACGAATCCACTTAATCCAACATTAAATACCATTGCTAGTCAAGCTTTTTGCGAACAAGTTCTAAAAGAAGCTGAGGGTCATCAAATAGCTGTGAGACTATTGGCTCACAAAGTTCAATCGCCTCAAGAAAAAGAAGCACTTTATGCTTTTTCAGTACATAAGTGTTGATCAATATTTATTTTTAAATTGAAAAATTTCCAGGTTATTGATGAATGTATTAAAAAATGTGGTCCAAGATTTCATCAAGAAGTTGGAAAGTTTCGATTCCTTAATGAATTAATTAAAGTTATTTCTCCTAAAGTATTAAAATAATTTTTGAAGTTATATAATAATAAATATTAGTATTTGGCATTAAATATGTCTCCATCTGTAAAGAAACGATGTATTGAGTGTTTATATAGTTTGTATAAAGGCTTGCCTCACGAGACAAAAATTACCGAAGCTTATCATATGTTAAAGAAGCAAAACATTATTAGCAAAGATCCAACTTATCTTGATGATAAAGTACAATCGAATATTTTTTGTTTTACTTATTTTCAAATTAGATTTATAAATTTGAAAGTTTTTCCTCAGAAAAATCTCATAGCATATTTGATAGCAGTAGAGATGCAGAGGTGTTTTGGATTCTTTCAAATGCTTTTGTTAATTTTATTGATTACAGAGATTAGCAAAGTTACTTAAAAGCCGCAATCCGGATGATTTGCGAGAGGCAAATAGAATTATAAAAAATATTGTTCAGGAGGTAATTATAACTTTAAAATTATTAATTTAATTAGTAAATATTTTTATAGAAATGAGTATAGTAATAATAATATTATTTTATTTGATTATTATTTTAAATATATGATTTATTTATTAATTATTTAATTTATATTATTATTTTTTATTTTTATTATTAATTTTAAATTTTATTCTTATAATAATAATAGTAATTTTTTTATTACGAATAAAATTTAATTGATTTTATTTATTTTTAGAATTTTTAGTAATATTTTTATATTTTATTTCAAATTATTCGTTTTAAATATAAGTAGTGATCGATAGTCTAAATAATAAATGAAGATAAATAAAATCAAAAATAGACCAATAGTATAAAAGATAAAAGATTTCACTGATTTTTACTGTCACACAATATTAAATTTTTAGGAAATTTTCGGAATTTTTATTCATCCTTTAACTCTACATTTCCTCAATTTTACTGACGCAGAAATTCGAATCTATCAATGATTTTTCTCCTGATCTTATTAGTCGCTAAAAATAATTTTCTGTAATTAAAGCTTTCAGAGAATAGTAAAAAAATTACAACCAATGAGAAGAGAGAAAATCAAAATATAAAAGAAGATCAAAAAGCATTTGAAAATTGAAACAGATGAATTCCAATAAATCAATGATGATTATTTTTATAATCGAAAATTATTTCATGTCATTCAATATATACTTCGCAGCAAAAGGCTTATATTATCATTTACTAGTTTCATATTAAAATAGCAATAAAAATAAAACATTAATAAAAGTAAAATATCAATAAAAAGACAATAATAGTAAAAGGGGACTAGATTCAAGCTCAACAGGGACTTCGTTCCCTACTATTATATCCAAGCCCGTTCCCTTCGTAGTTTTGCTGGATATCATCCTTTTTTCTTTTTCTTTTCGAGTTAAATATAAAAGAATCGCATAACAATGCCACATATACAGCCATTCCTCTCTTAACCCGGATGATAAGTTCTGCTAGATCACCGTTTTAACTGAAACCATGTAAAGCAAGGGTACTAAATAGCGAATATGTTCTTTTTTTCTTCCCGAGGAAACCCTTTTCATCAGTATTAAAAATCTTTTCAGGGGAATAAGACAAATTTTTCGTTTTAAGCGAGGAATGTGTATATTAACAATGGACAAAAATCCATAAAATTATTTAAACAAATAACGAAATGTTTTCATGAAAATTTAATGAGTTGATGATTATTAATGAGATTATCATATATCCCGTTAATCATTCGTTCTTTTCCGATTTTAATGTCATATTTCGCAAATAAATTATTATCAATCTATCGTTGAGTATTCTCTATTTTATTCTCTATTTCATTTTTATATCATTTTTAATAGAAATAATTTATCAAATTTCACATTTTGTTATGAATTTCAATTTATTTTATTTATTTAATATATTTATTTAACAAACAACATTATTCGATATTCAAGTTCCTATAAACATGTCAATAGATATTTATCTACACGTGAATGCACACATCGCTCAATAATCTTAGAAAATTTACTTTTATTTACTTTAGTTATTTTTTCAATTTGCCAAGTTTCTCATCAATATTTCATAAAGTAAGAACAATTTTTCCACACTAATGAGATAGGAATAAATGGTCTAAAACAGGGTTTATCAAACTTTTTCAGTGACGGAACACCTGGCAAATACGAAAATTTCGGCGGAACACTTAGCTTATTTTTTAGGTTGGGTAATTCATAATAATATAAATAAAAATAAAAAATGTTATTAAAGAAATATCAGCGAATCAGGTAAAAACAATCCCATCTATCACATCTCTTTCTCCCTCATTAAAAAATATTGGAACTTGTTAAAGACTTTTATTGCTGTACCCAACTTCTAGGTACTAAATATCTTCGCCTGTTCTTGACGTCATANATTTTCAAAATATTTTCTTTAACTAATTGCTTAACTCTTCATACGTAACTGTATATAACATGTGTTAGTATTGTTAGATATACCTGTATTCCGCGATGAGCAGTTAGGTGGTTCACGAACATGGTGCTAGAATTATGTGTTTTTTTGTTTTTTAATATATTTTTTCAATAAACATTCTATTCAGGAACAGAAAACGTTTAAAATTATAGTTTTAATAGTTTAACAATGTCAAAGTAACCCAAATTTAAAACTATTAAAAATAAATTAATATTGCAAATGCATTCGTCAAATGGCAGGACAAATTATGCACAAATATTAAACAACTAAAACTTACTAACTGTTGTAGGGTTTGAAAGTATGTATTTAGGTATTTGTGTGACGTGTGATGATGTATGATAAGAAGTTTGAAGAGCCCGATAGAGTCACCAATAAAAATATGTGCTGGGACAATCGGGGTGTATGTGTGTACGTTTACAAAATATTACAAAATAAGAGATATATAAAATTACAAATTTATTAATAAAGAAAATGATACTTCGAGATACTGTCACGATAATAGGATGGTATATGGATAGATTCTTTTATAATGCTTCGGTTATATTTTTAAAATAATTTGAAGTTATTTCTTTTAATAATAATCTTTGGAGTAATTAGTTCTTGGATACTGTCGAGATACTGTCACGGTAATAGGGTGGTGTATGGATCGATTCTTTAGTAATGCTTCGGTTATATTTCTATTATAATTTCAAGTTGTTTCTTTTAATAATAATATTTGGGGTGATTAATTCTTAGACCAAATTTAGTAACTTTAGTACTAACCTTGTCCGGCTTTTCACTTTATTTTCTTTCGTTTAATCCTTTTAATCCTTTAATTTAACTTATTAGGATCGTTCTTAGGATTGAAATTTATATTCGTTCTCAATCAGCCTCTGGACCTCTTTTCTTTTCTCCTGTAATTCTATCCTATCACTTCCTCTTTCTTTGATGATAGTTTGATGAATGATTTTTAATTTATCCTCAATATAGTTTCGATTATATCTTCAGTTTAGCCTCGTTAATTTTAAGCTTTCTGTTAATTTTTTAACTCTTAATCCTGTTTATAGATTTTTTATCTATTTTTTTTAATTTTTGATTTTTTACTATAGCGAAACTTTACTATAGTAATTTTTTGCTATATAATTTTTTAAAATATCCTTCGCCCGGCGCTACGGGGACGACCAAGACCAAAAGAAAACAAAGCCTAATTGAAATGACATTGAAAACCACAATGACGGTTAAAAAACAACAATCTACTACAATAACAATTCACTAAAATATAATGCTAAAAACTGGAATAAAGATTTGCATTAAATTTAAATTTCTCAGATAATATACGTTTTATACGAAACAAAATTTTGTAGACAAATTTTATTTCTGTCTCAAATCTGAAAATTTATTTTAAATGCTTGTGAAATTGTCTCCGATCTACTTCCTGGATAACCCAAAACCCACCCTAAATGGAGCCTCCAATGAAAAACAATCGTTTTCCACTGGAGCTCGTTCCTACACCATATAATCACGAGTGGCTGTCCAGTGGTGGTCTTCCACTGAGGCATATAATTTTGAAATGGTTCTTGAGTTTGAAAAGGTTGAGAACATCTTATATAGATGAAAAATCGAAATGCAAAAGTACTTATAAAAATAAAATAAAAATAATAATCTAACAGTTTAATGACCTGATAAGTTTGTTAATTAGAAATTTATTTTTAATCTGATATCTTATTCTAGTATTTCAAGATTTTATTATTTAACAATAGATCAATAAAATTCATTAGAATAACAAATTTATATCTATAAAAATAGCATTATAGAACGCACCAATCAAACATATATATTTCGACAGTTTTCCCGTCATCATCAGATCGGATAGAAAAATTATAGACATTATTGATTTAAATTTAATTTTTTTAAATTTAAACAATCATTTATCTTTAAATCAGATAATATTCTCAAAAGAACTTTTAACATTTTTTATAATTATTTATAATTCACCAAAATATTTTTAATTTTAAAATTTTAAAAACTAAGTTATATAACTTAATAAATTAACCATTTAGTACATTTGAAAATAACAATAACAATCCATATGCACAAAATTTACAACTCACACTATTTAAAAACATTAAAAATACAAGTGTTCGCAGCATTTTGGACATTAATTTTCGGATCCAATGATTTAATCAACAAAGCTTTACAAATTACACTTTCGAATAGTTATTGAAATTTTAATATCAGACATGATTTTTTTTACACATACAACTTTATTGGTTGCACTAATATTGCTCAACTATGTTCAAGAACTTGAGAATGGTAAGCCTGTCCGATGTATGTGGCATTGCGCCCATTAAATGCGTACTTTATAAGATTTAAAGACTATAATTAAAATTATAATTTACACTTGTCTATACACATTTGTAAGGATAAATTTTACATGAATCAGTTGCCAATTTTTAAATTTTTTTCCTAATTTTTTGAGAACTGTATTGTGTCATTTAGATATTTTATCCAAGATCTGGGATTAAGCATCACTGAGGCAGAGTATGTTATTCTCTGGCTCGTACCATTTTTTGATTATTTAAGTTTACAAATATGGATATTTGATCATTTACACTCAACCCTTGTTTTTATAAGTGAATTTTTAAGGATAATCAACGAATTGAGATGATCTCTAAAAGGACGTCGGAAATTGAAACTATGAAAAACAATATAAAACTACTTGAGGAGATGTTATCTCATTTTGAACCCGGTGCAGCTACAGATGATGACCTCGATATAATGAAGGTAATTTACTCTTCATTATTTAAATTGACAAAAAAATTATTTAATTAATAAAACATTAAAATTTTTCCCAAATTTCTATTTTTAGTAACTATTTTTGATTTGTCAATAAAAATATTATTTTTGAAAATTGGAATTTCAGGGTTTTATTACGAAATATAATTATTAGGAAATTTAGAATAATTTATATATTATAGCTTTTTATTTTTAGAAATATTTTTAACCATTTTTAAGATATAAATATTTTCATTGTTTTTTATTTTTTGCATTTTGCTAGGTTAACTATTTTTCTAAGAAAGAATTTTTAAAATCAATAATTCACATATTTACTTTATTCGAGATGTGCTTGATTTAATACTTGTCTAACTATTTTTTGGCATTTGTAATTAAAAATCGTGAAATAGTACAAAAAATCTATATATATATATATATATATATTACTAAAGTCCGTCGACTTTCAATAAATTTGAAATTAAAATATAAAAACAGTTTTCAAAATGTGAAACGAATGAGATCAACCAGAATTTTGTAATAATCACATTTATCTGCTTTTGGAAATTCGGTCGCATCAATAAATAGAGAAATTGACCAAATATTTATATGGGAAAATGTAAAGCCAACCAGAATTTCTCGAAGAACATTAATAAATTTGAAAATATGATTAATAAGTATTGTCTTAATTTACACAATATTACAAAAAGCTTCCTTGAATTCGTCATAATTCAGCTACACAAGGCATGTTTATTAACACACTGACTTATTTGTTATTGAATGTATAATATAATCAAATGTACAACTCGTCGCCATTACTTTAGTAAATATTTGGACTATGAATTTTTTCTACGATGTCTGACCTTGTAACTATGCCACGAATTAATAAGTTATGAGAATCACTAAATTTCAATGAAATAATTTATTTATTACTCTAGATTTTAACAGATTATTCTTCATTTATGGTTTACTGATGCAAATTTCAGGAAATGATGAATTACAATAATTATGACAATTTTTTAACTTTATGATATGCTTCAAATTTTGCCTGTGAATAATTTACGTCAACTTTATTGAAATATTTTACGAACAATGTTTAGCAGAAATAGGAATGCAATTAATCATGGTATTCTAGCTAAAGGAATATGCGAGATATAATATAGTCTTTCATTATAGTTATATAATCTTGAATTTGTGTCTTTATGAGGTCTATTTACTTTTTATTTCGTTCAATAGATTTTGTCCGTAAATATTAATGAACCGTTTTTTCATTGAATGGTACCTTAAAAGAATAAAAATCATTTCTCGAACACTGATACGTTAACATCTGTAATATATCAATTAAGCTCAAGCTTCATGAAAGTTCAAATAAATTTTATGGAGCATGTAAAATAAAAAACATAAAACACTATTAAATTCATCACTAGATTATTCTGGAATTTCAGCTCAAATTATTACAACTAAAATTGTACTCCATAAAAACCAAACTGCCCAAGACCTTCACAGAACACTAGACAAATTGTGAGTCCTGAATCTTTCGATAAAAAAATACTTAAAAATGATGTATTTCAGAATTATATACGGATACTATCTATATAATAATTTTTTTTTATTACATCAACGTAGAGTTAAACCTTATAAAATGAAATTTGGTACTTTAAACTTTTGTTTTCAGACTACAAAACTATCAATGATTTTTGATAGTTCTTACTAACTGATTTATTTAACGCTGCGCTTATCTTCATTGACTAATAGGCTAAACAAAAGAATGATAAGTCAAATCGTAAATGAAAACAAATCCAAGGTAAAGAAAAACCTATCATTGATATATTTTTTTGATTTCTTGATTTTGCGAAGAACAAAATGGTTATAATATGAAATAGTTTATTAACTCCACTTCTATAAAGGTAAATCTTTACCATATGACAATGAAATGGACAATATTTTTCTTAACTTTTTTCTGTTTAGTTTTTTCAATTTTTTTGTGTATCAGACTTATTTTTTTGTAAGATGTATTTCGTCAATAAAGACTTTTATTTCAGAAAATTTATTTAAAATATAATCGTTTAACTTTTTAAATTTATTATTTTAACAATTGATTTTAATTTAATTTTTTAATTGATTTTATTCATTTATTTTTTTTAGATTTTACATTATAGTATAAATTTTCAGTGCAATCTTATAGATTATTCTATTTATTTTTAATCCGAAACTACTTTTTAATATTTCCTCTTCATCCTTCACGTTTCTTAACCTGTAATTTCAATTTTTTTGTGAATTTTGAAAATATTTTTACTATAGTTGGATGTAGAAGGTTGAAATTGTTAACGGTCTGTTTCCTAGTTAACATGCTTGAATCTAATAATCGGATATTAGCTTTCCTGTATTATTTCCATATTAAACATAATAGTATAAAGTGATTTCTTATTAAATAAATGTTAAACAAGTAAATAATACTATAAGTCTTTTGCTGCTAAGTATACATTCAATAAAATGAAATAATTTTCGATTATAAAAATTGATAAGTATTATTTTTTCAATCGAAAATTATTTCATTTTATTAATATATACTTTGCAGCAAAAGGCTTATATTATCATTTACTTGTTTAACATTTATTTAATAATTAATATTTATAGTATTTTGCATGGAAATGATATTAAAAAAATAAAATTTATTTATCCGAATGACTCCAATAATTTGCCTCCTATTACAATAATATATGTAAATAAATAAACTTTAATTTAATTTTTATTTTAAATTAATTTTGTTACAGCAATTAGTCGAGAATTTAGAAAAATCTCGAGCTGATATGTTCAAACTTTCTCGAGAAACCGATGATAATGATATTTTAAGTAATTTTTTTACCATATTTTTATGATTCGATTTAAAATGTTATTCTTGTTGCCAAGATGACATTATCAAAGTGATTGATGAATGTAACATCATCATTAAAAAATACTGGGATATTACAACTGGAAAATCCAGTGAGCTTTCAAATTCCTTAAAAACTGAAAACAGTTTCATGGAAGAAGATTTACTTGGTGGCTCTTACAATGGGTATTTTCAATTCAGATGTTCGATGAATGAATAATCCAAACCGATTTCTTTAGATCGGATGATTTATTGTCTAAGGATCTTCAATCATTAGGTTTAGGTTATGTAACTGAACCTATAAGTAATGGTAAAAAGACATTACCCGATAGCCAGCAGCAAGTAGATTTGTATCAGGAATTGTTAGACATATTTCCGATTTCTAAAAGTAAGATTTCATTCATAATCTACAATTATTCTATAATTGATTTTCTTATCTAAACTAAAAAATGACGTAATGGTTTATCTCAAATGTACCTTTTATTATTTACATTACAAAATATATGGCGCATATTATCACTTGACATAAAAATTCACTTTTTTTAACACTGACAAACAAGTAGCATTTATTAAGATAAGTTATTTTTTATTTTTTTCACAAATAGTAAATTTAATCGCGGTGGTTGGCTTCGTAATCACATAACATTCAAATACTTTCATTATTTAATCATTTCTAGTCTTGTTAATTTGAATGATTATTTTATTTTTTATCAACAGATTGTAATTGTATTACGTTGTACATAAATACACCAGTGAAGCAGAATATGACAATTTTATTCAAGAATGAATTGCCCTTTTTATCCATTGGTCACACATATTTTAAGAGTGACTAATTTTTACTATAAAATTTAGTATAAAATATTGATTTAGAATACATAAAATTATACCATGACAAAAGAGTTCTTCTGGATTGCAAAACTAAAATTGCAACCACTAGTAATTATTTTTTAGCAAAATTCAGACAAGATTGAATTACCTGGCATGGTAATTTTTTTATATATCTGTTACTGAATATAATAATAATAATAATAATAATAATAATAATAATAATAATAATAATAATAATAATAATAATAATAATAATAATAATAATAATAATAATAATAATAATAATAATAATAATAATAATAATAATAATAATAATAATAATAATAATAATAATAATAATAATAATAATAATAATAATAATATTAAACAATTAAATGATAATCTAAGCCTTTTGATGCGAATAATATATTTAATATATCTCAATTTCCTGGAATTTAGTTTCTTCTATTTTCAAATTTTTTTCTTTTAGTCACTAAAACAAAAATAAAATTTAGTGTTTCGTTTTGAATATTAAAGGATATTTAATTAAAAAAATTTTAAATTTTAAATTCTTCAAAAAAAGTTTATTATTATTTTTAACCAAAAAAAGGAAATAAAAGAGAAGATAAAAAATCATTTTGAAAATAGAAGAAATCGAATTCCAGGAAATTGACAAGAGCTATCTCATAGTCAAAATTTTTTTCATTTGTATTAAATATATTGTTTGCAGCAAAAGGCTTAAATTATCATTTAATTATTTAAAATTAATTAATACTGCTACCAATAAATCATCACTTTATACTTTATAATAATAATAATAATAATAATAATAATAATAATAATAATAATAATAATAATAATAATAATAATAATAATAATAATAATAATAATAATAATAATAATAATAATAATAATAATAATGAGAATAAAATAAAATTTATTTAATTAAAAACTTATATTATTTTTAATACAATACTTAAACAGTCTTATTTCAATATTTAATATATTTGAAATAATAAAATAATAAAAAACACTCCTTTCATAATTTGATCGAACGTTCTGATTGGATATCTTCTTGATGCTGCTTTTTCGTTGGCTTCGATAAAATTTTTATCCATGATATTTTTAATGACAAGTGATCTAATATACTTATTTTCAAATTTTTTGTATATGACTAAATTTTAACCGATACGATACCACATATTTTTAGCTCCTTACTTCAACGGTTTTTATTATAATTTCCTAATTTTTTGGCGTGGAAGTTTAACAATATGACTTATATAAAGTTTAATATAAGTATATTATATATTCTTTTAAAAAGGCATAAACAGCTGTCAAATATTATGCACACAAATATAAACAAAATGAACAAACGTTTTGATGAATTTAATACAAAAAAAGGTTTTTAACTAAAACCTTAATCTAATTAGACAATGAATCTGTTATCACGAATACTCCTATATCAATCAACTACAATCCAACAAACAGTATACTATCAAATTCTTTTAATCAAGCTACAAATCAAGTTCCTAAATCACAATCAGAATCATCAATTTCAATTATTACAACCAAAAAACCAGAATTAAAAGGATTTGAAGAGCTTGATATACTTAGCAAAGAGTTGTTGAATATATCAAAGAAACGGTAATTACGTTTATTTTTAGCTGCAATTTTCCTTTCCCTTAATGTGATATTATTTAATGTAATAAATTGTATGCTAGTAATACGTCATAGCACTTTAGAACAAAAATTCATCTTAAAAAGTTATAAAAAATTTATTATAATATAAATGGTTTTGAATTGTTAATTATGAAAATATGAAAAAAGTAAATGATAATATAAGCCTGTTGCTGCAAATTATATATTGAATAAAATGAAATAATTTCGATTATGAAAATAATCCTTATTGATTTATTGGAATTTATTTGTTTCAAATTTTCAAATGCCTTTTGATCTTTTTTATTTTCGTTTTCTTCTCAAATAAATCAAAATAAAACTTTTTTCAAGAAATTAAATTCACTATAAAATTTAAAATAAACAGAATATAAAATTATAATAAATTCAAAAATTTTAACATAATAATATTTTTATTCCTAATGATTGTTAAATATTTATTAGCTACTTATTTGATCTTATTTATATTTTATTAGATAATTATATATTATTTATA
>CAUHTR010004371.1:0-33159 GCA_959609185.1 Schmidtea polychroa | reverse complement strand
TATACTAGTTATCGACGAGGGGTTAGGGGTGGCTTGTAGACACTTTATGAAATTTTATTTTCTAACTATAGTCGTATTTTATCAGTAACGTGCATAAGTAGTATATTGATTAAAGATTATAGATGAGTGGTTAGGAGATGGTTTGTAGATCCTATTATGAAGTTTTAGTTGCTAGCTTGTAGTCTAGTTTATAAGTAACATGCATATAAGTAGTATATTTGTTAGTAGTTATAGACGAGTAGTTAGGGATGGCTTCAAATACTTTATGGAGTTTTCTTTTCTAATTATAGTCTGATTTTGTTACCTGGGGTTTTGAGCCGAATACCTATCTGTATAAGCGAAAAAATATATTTTGTACACATATTTCGGGATCATATTTCTTGTCTAGCTTAATCGTATTTCATGAGGCCTAAAATTTGAACAGGTTTCTAAATTATGTAAATACATATACCCACCGACATGCACATCTACACACATACATTTATATATATACCTATAGGGTTATGAGTGTTGCAGGATGGTAATTTATAGTTTAATTTTTTCTTTGGAAATCGAACTGGAGTAATTTTGTAGGTTTTTATAAATTCTGAATTTTGGAAAGCTAATTAACATAGTTGAGTAGTTCACATATCTAAGTGTAGATTTCCTTTTCATATCATATAAGTGGATACCCTGCGATTTACATGATTCATAGTTTATAGGTAGTTCACGGTAGACGGTTTAGAATTACCATGTAAATTTTATATATTATTTACCACTCGTATGATCTGCAAATCTACCTATCAAATTGTAGGTTTTCTTTTTATAATTTATGAATGTAAAATTTGTAATTTACGCAATGCATAAGTTAGGTATGATTTACAATTTTCAATTTATAATTATACTTGAAAATTTTTATGTAATTTACGAGTCATATAATCTGCAAGTTTGCCTATAGAATGGTCGGTGTTCATGTATACTTTATGAGTGCGTAATCTATAGTTTGCATAATTTAATCTCCATAGCCTAATTTTACAATAATTCTAATTTAAAATTTGTTACTTTCAACATAAGCCTTTACTGTCTATCTTTTGTAACTTCCAATTATTATGACGTTACGGTTTACCGATCTAAGTTTCGGTTCCTGCTTTCATTATAAGCTTGTGGGAGAGTAGGTTTATAAGTAGTATATTAATATAATATTAATATAAAGTATAAATTATAAGTTGCACTTTGATAAGTAACATATTCGAGTAGTATTGATCCAAGATTTTTATTATGATTTGTAATTTTATAAGTAGTATATATTAGTACTGTATTAATAATATAGTATTTTACGAGTAATACATACAGTAATGCATTTATTAAGGGTTAATAAGTTTCACAAACAAGACAGGTAAGATGATTGCACCGAATGGTGAACAGCATAATTAGGAAGTGTATACATAGTAATACCCTTAGTGACAATCGGGGAAGATCCATAAGCTTTGTAGATAAGGTATATAATTTCAACATATCCATTCGTTGATGTCAAGAAGTAGTACCTATAATACCAAATTTTTGGAATCGATCGTAATTTATAATTTATATTTGTAAAATTTTAATGTTTCAAAATAAAAAACCGATAAGTTTATCGTTGATGTGTACAATGGTAAGGTTCTTTACTATATAATACATAAGTATATCATTTCAAATTTATATAATATATAATAATTCATAAGTAAATAACTGGTAATTTACACAATTCATACATAATTTATAATTTACAATTTAAATCTGTATTTAATTGATAACTCATCAACTTATAGGTTTATACTCTATTATCAGCTGTTAGTAAGTGCCATCTTAGGAAAATCAATTCAGCATAATTTTATAATTTATATCAATTTATAGATTACAATTTCTAATTTTATCAATAGGTGGAAAATCGGGGATACTAATTTAAGGGCAGAATTTTTACTTTCCCAATTGTTACTCTTACAATCGATAGTAATTCATAAATTCAATTTGAAAGGTGCTTAGCCAACTACATATCTGGTGTATTGTGGTTAAGTTGAGTCCGGAGCTCTACTCCATTTATCGTCCTTAGGGTAGTGTAACACTGTCGATTTTTAATGTATAGATTATATGTATATTATACGTGTGAAAGGTCGATTTACAGAAATATTGCCTGCTTTCGGGGCCTCACTGTGCTCCCTACGACAAGCCCCTATTGTGAATGTAGGCGGTACTATACTACCGTGTATTATAATACCGATAACGAGTTCCGCGAACTCCATCGTCCGGAGGTGATTCATCGACGAACCCAGTGGCGTATACCACTGAGTCGGTACGACCTCCAACGACCCCACTATTATAATATTTAGGTGCATGCCAGGCAGTGGCCTGCTTACGTCAAGGCTGCGTGCACAATGACGTTGTGAATATTGATACCTCTATGTGAGACGGATCAAAATCGATGCTTAGTTCGATCGATGTTGATCCCTCGAACAAAATTAACCCAAAAATTTCAGCTTATCGATCATATTAAGATTAGATATTTAAGAAAAACCATATAAATCATATTAAGATTAGATATTTAATAGAAACAATACATAAAATAACCAAAACATTGCTTACTTTGAAATTCTAATAAATTGCTAATAATATCAAAAAGAATTTTTTGGCATAAAGATTAACTTGTGACTAAAATGCGTCGGTATATATACCTATTTTGTACACGTGTATGTATTGATGCATTAAAACAAACTCGAATTCTTTTTATTCCAGAATTTTCTATTTCACGATTTTGCTATTTTTAATGGCAAATTTTGTGCCATAATTTTTGTTTTTATTTTTAAAATTTTATTTTTTAATTATTTTTCGTTAATTTGACGTCCATGATGGATTTGGAACGGTTCCAGAACATTCTATTTTATTTTTAATTTAATTTTTATTCTAACTGGTGTTTTACAAATTTCTTTTTAAGATTTATTATTTTTAATATTAATTTATTTATTTTCTCTAACTTTTATGGCTTTTGTGATGGTCATCGCCATTTTAATGGAATGTTCTGGGTTTTTCTGGAATTTTTACTGTTTTTACCATCTTTTCAGTTATTCGAGTTTGCTTTTTGTAATTCTATGTTTATATGGTTATTTTTGAGTTAGATTTTTGCATCACTTCTTGCTTTTGTATAATTTTATTTACTTTCGGTGTTTATAATTTTCTGTTGTTTTCTCTTTTAATTAATATTGTTTATTTGGTGTATTTTTGATATTTAATTATACTTTTTGCTTTTTCCATGTTATGTACCTACGCATTCCAGTCACAATTATAGTTTGGGTCTAGAAGTCAGTTCTAGCCCAACAAAATATTTCAAGATGAAAATAAATATGCGATCTATTTTAAATTTTTGTCTTGATATCGAAGGTCATTTTGGGGGTCAAATTAAATTTATTGTTCTATTTGATAAAAATATAATTGATTTTATTTATTTATTTGATTATAAGTATAATAATTATTATTATTATTACTGTTATCATTATTGTTATATTTTTATTTTTTTTATATATCGATTTATGAATTTCCTTCAATTAAATTTATAATTTAGTTTTGAAAACTAGCACAGAAATTTTAATATAAATTTGGTTAGAGAAATCTTTGATTTGTGATTATTTAAATCAATTACACTTATGTTATTAAATTTTAAATGCACAACTTTGAGAACAATGTGGTGATACTTAAAATGTAGAAATTGTACATGTTAATTCTATGTTTTAATTCACAATAGACCATAAGGCAATAATTTTTTTGTTAAAAACCAAAAAACCTTAAACAGCTCAATTTCAGACATGGATCAACTAACTTAGCAGCTTAGACGATATGCAAACCAGGAAAAGTGAAAGTCATTCTAATGCCGATGCCATGTCAAGAAGTGAGTGCACATCATGCATACAATGCCAAATTATTCACACAGACCCAAAAAGTCGGAAAACTTAAAACCTAAATTTTGGCTTTGATGACAGATGATAGTGAAAACATTTGGCAAGAGAATGTTGAAAAATTGAAGATATTATTGAAAATAAAAATAAAAATAATAGGTAAATTCATAGTTCAAAATGGAATGGTAAAAACAGAAGCCAATAAAGTATGGATAACTTAAGTAAAAAGACAAGATTTTATCCAAATTACCATCAAAATTATGCCACGCCGGATTTAAAAAAGTTGAAAAATATGTTCAAAATAAGTAGTGCAGTTGTGAAAACTGTCAAAAAAGGAAAGTTTTGACTAGTAAAATTAAAGAAACTATCAAAAATCCTCTTGATGTAGAATTATTTGAATCAATATTGGTTAATTTCTGTTGACCATTAAAAACGAATATTAATAGTAAAAAATGCATACCAAGATGAAAAAACTACTGCAATGATCATAAAGAATCAATGGATATTATAATTTGGAGCACCGCGAGTGATTCATACTGATCGGGGTAAAAGTTTTGAAAGCGCTATGTTGAAAGAACTTTGTAAATTGTATAACTATCAACTGGAATTTTCAAGTCTTTTTCATCAATCAGCTAAAGGACAAATAGAATGGCAATTCCATATTATTAAGAATGCAATTAATATTTCACTTAAAGATAAATTTCATAAAAATTTGGTCGAATTATTAAATCTCCTGCGCAAATTATTTTTGGTAAAAATATATATCACGAATGGTTGGATCAACAAAACCAAGTTTGTTCAAACGAGAATACATAAATAAATTTTGAAAATGGTTATATTGTGTTAATTAGAAAAATCTGTGTAATAAAGAAGACGATCGATATGAAGGCCTAGGAGTAATAACTAATAAATGAAAGGAGTTATGAAATAAGAAGGCCAAATGATAAAATACCAACAAGAAATGTAGAATGGCTCAAATCTTTTAAATGGAGAGGATTGTAAGGAATAGGCTAAATAAGGCATAATATTTAACTTAATTAATTAACTAATTTAAATATTGAATATTAATTAATTTAAAATGTAATAAGTAAATAATATATTAACAATTTTAAAATATAAGTATAATTATAATATAATTATATAATTTAAAATAATAGAATGATTGTAGAATGACAAAAGAAAATCGACTTTATATAGTTTTTATAATCTATTTAAAAGCGACATCGTAGCTTTTTTGACTACTCCCTATTGAGTTCTTTTCTATGTCATTTTAATGTGAAAATATAGATACTACAGAAAATGCCTCAAATCAGGCATAATTAGATACAACTTGTATCATACAAGTTAAAATTAAGTTTTAGAAAACAATGAAACATATATAATTGATTACATAAATATTAAAACTAAATTTCTATATATTTCAAAACAAAAATGAACATCATTTTATTAACTAATTTTATTTCATTTATTCTAATTTTAAGAAAAACAATGATAATAAATAGTAAAAAATGCATTTAAATTGATTTGTTATTTTTTTTTATAATTTTCACATCGATTTCTTAACAGTAAATTAAATTTCTAATCTTCATTTGAAGGTGTTTAATAATTTTTAATTAAATATAAAAATTATTTTTGAATGAAACAAATAAAACAAATAAAGCAATTAATTAATGTTTTTGCGATAAATAACAAAATCAGAATTTAAAAAATTGTAATTAAGAAAATCTTAATTAATTAAGCCCCGATTTAAATGATATAATGTATATCATATAAGATATGGTATTTATTAAAAAGAGAACTTGAAGACTATAAATCAGTAATATATCGATGTTTTTTGATACTCTCGAATTTTCGGCACTGCCTTTTTCAAGTGAAAATTTGATCATTATTGCATTTAACAATTATTGTCGGGGAAAATAAATTTATTTCATATTTTATAATAAATTTATTGGTTTAATTATATTTTAATTACCCAAATAATATTTCCTATTTTTAATATTTAATTTTATAAAAAACGTTTTTTAATTTTTATATATTTTAATTTTAAAATTTAAATCCAAATTCAAATAAACGTCTCAGGGATTTTATTTAAATTTTTTTAATGGTTTTTAATTTTTGATATAAAGAGTCTCTGCGGCTAATCTTTGCAATGTATTTTTGAATGTATCTTGTAACATTTTACATTTTGTTTCGTGTATGCGTGGTGCTGATTTGTGCACTTTTTCCAGTGTTCGTGATAATTGTTGGTTTTGCTTTTGACGTGTTCGTTGAATCTTGTTTGGAAAGTTCTATGTGTTTCGCCTATGTACGATGGTCACATCTTGTGCAAGTAATTTGGTAAACAATTTATTTTGAGAAGCAGAAACATTTGGTGGAGGATTGGCATATACAATCTCTGATATATACAAGGTCTGATGTTAGAGATTTTTGAGACTTACGAAGCTGTAATTTCAAAGGTGCAGAGGTTGTAAAAATTTGACGAATATGAACTGCCAATTCCATATTGCGAATGTAAGCTCTGATTGTATTACATGTCTTATTTTTTAAAAAAGAGAAGCGTAAGTATATTAGTGGCTTATTGACATGTTCCTTTTGTGTAAATGATGAAATTTTATTTACTAAATTATAGTCTAGTTTTATGAGTAGCATGCATAAAAGTAGTATACTAGTTATCGACGAGGGGTTAGGGGTGGCTTGTAGACACTTTATGAAATTTTATTTTCTAACTATAGTCGTATTTTATCAGTAACGTGCATAAGTAGTATATTGATTAAAGATTATAGATGAGTGGTTAGGAGATGGTTTGTAGATCCTATTATGAAGTTTTAGTTGCTAGCTTGTAGTCTAGTTTATAAGTAACATGCATATAAGTAGTATATTTGTTAGTAGTTATAGACGAGTAGTTAGGGATGGCTTCAAATACTTTATGGAGTTTTCTTTTCTAATTATAGTCTGATTTTGTTACCTGGGGTTTTGAGCCGAATACCTATCTGTATAAGCGAAAAAATATATTTTGTACACATATTTCGGGATCATATTTCTTGTCTAGCTTAATCGTATTTCATGAGGCCTAAAATTTGAACAGGTTTCTAAATTATGTAAATACATATACCCACCGACATGCACATCTACACACATACATTTATATATATACCTATAGGGTTATGAGTGTTGCAGGATGGTAATTTATAGTTTAATTTTTTCTTTGGAAATCGAACTGGAGTAATTTTGTAGGTTTTTATAAATTCTGAATTTTGGAAAGCTAATTAACATAGTTGAGTAGTTCACATATCTAAGTGTAGATTTCCTTTTCATATCATATAAGTGGATACCCTGCGATTTACATGATTCATAGTTTATAGGTAGTTCACGGTAGAACGGTTTAGAATTACCATGTAAATTTTATATATTATTTACCACTCGTATGATCTGCAAATCTACCTATCAAATTGTAGGTTTTCTTTTTATAATTTATGAATGTAAAATTTGTAATTTACGCAATGCATAAGTTAGGTATGATTTACAATTTTCAATTTATAATTATACTTGAAAATTTTTATGTAATTTACGAGTCATATAATCTGCAAGTTTGCCTATAGAATGGTCGGTGTTCATGTATACTTTATGAGTGCGTAATCTATAGTTTGCATAATTTAATCTCCATACCTAATTTTACAATAATTCTAATTTAAAATTTGTTACTTTCAACATAAGCCTTTACTGTCTATCTTTTGTAACTTCCAATTATTATGACGTTACGGTTTACCGATCTAAGTTTCGGTTCCTGCTTTCATTATAAGCTTGTGGGAGAGTAGGTTTATAAGTAGTATATTAATATAATATTAATATAAAGTATAAATTATAAGTTGCACTTTGATAAGTAACATATTCGAGTAGTATTGATCCAAGATTTTTATTATGATTTGTAATTTTATAAGTAGTATATATTAGTACTGTATTAATAATATAGTATTTTACGAGTAATACATACAGTAATGCATTTATTAAGGGTTAATAAGTTTCACAAACAAGACAGGTAAGATGATTGCACCGAATGGTGAACAGCATAATTAGGAAGTGTATACATAGTAATACCCTTAGTGACAATCGGGGAAGATCCATAAGCTTTGTAGATAAGGTATATAATTTCAACATATCCATTCGTTGATGTCAAGAAGTAGTACCTATAATACCAAATTTTTGGAATCGATCGTAATTTATAATTTATATTTGTAAAATTTTAATGTTTCAAAATAAAAACCGATAAGTTTATCGTTGATGTGTACAATGGTAAGGTTCTTTACTATATAATACATAAGTATATCATTTCAAATTTATATAATATATAATAATTCATAAGTAAATAACTGGTAATTTACACAATTCATACATAATTTATAATTTACAATTTAAATCTGTATTTAATTGATAACTCATCAACTTATAGGTTTATACTCTATTATCAGCTGTTAGTAAGTGCCATCTTAGGAAAATCAATTCAGCATAATTTTATAATTTATATCAATTTATAGATTACAATTTCTAATTTTATCAATAGGTGGAAAATCGGGGATACTAATTTAAGGGCAGAATTTTTACTTTCCCAATTGTTACTCTTACAATCGATAGTAATTCATAAATTCAATTTGAAAGGTGCTTAGCCAACTACATATCTGGTGTATTGTGGTTAAGTTGAGTCCGGAGCTCTACTCCATTTATCGTCCTTAGGGTAGTGTAACACTGTCGATTTTTAATGTATAGATTATATGTATATTATACGTGTGAAAGGTCGATTTACAGAAATATTGCCTGCTTTCGGGGCCTCACTGTGCTCCCTACGACAAGCCCCTATTGTGAATGTAGGCGGTACTATACTACCGTGTATTATAATACCGATAACGAGTTCCGCGAACTCCATCGTCCGGAGGTGATTCATCGACGAACCCAGTGGCGTATACCACTGAGTCGGTACGACCTCCAACGACCCCACTATTATAATATTTAGGTGCATGCCAGGCAGTGGCCTGCTTACGTCAAGGCTGCGTGCACAATGACGTTGTGAATATTGATACCTCTATGTGAGACGGATCAAAATCGATGCTTAGTTCGATCGATGTTGATCCCTCGAACAAAATTAACCCAAAAATTTCAGCTTATCGATCATATTAAGATTAGATATTTAAGAAAAACCATATAAATCATATTAAGATTAGATATTTAATAGAAACAATACATAAAATAACCAAAACATTGCTTACTTTGAAATTCTAATAAATTGCTAATAATATCAAAAAGAATTTTTTGGCATAAAGATTAACTTGTGACTAAAATGCGTCGGTATATATACCTATTTTGTACACGTGTATGTATTGATGCATTAAAACAAACTCGAATTCTTTTTATTCCAGAATTTTCTATTTCACGATTTTGCTATTTTTAATGGCAAATTTTGTGCCATAATTTTTGTTTTTATTTTTAAAATTTTATTTTTTAATTATTTTTCGTTAATTTGACGTCCATGATGGATTTGGAACGGTTCCAGAACATTCTATTTTATTTTTAATTTAATTTTTATTCTAACTGGTGTTTTACAAATTTCTTTTTAAGATTTATTATTTTTAATATTAATTTATTTATTTTCTCTAACTTTTATGGCTTTTGTGATGGTCATCGCCATTTTAATGGAATGTTCTGGGTTTTTCTGGAATTTTTACTGTTTTTACCATCTTTTCAGTTATTCGAGTTTGCTTTTTGTAATTCTATGTTTATATGGTTATTTTTGAGTTAGATTTTTGCATCACTTCTTGCTTTTGTATAATTTTATTTACTTTCGGTGTTTATAATTTTCTGTTGTTTTCTCTTTTAATTAATATTGTTTATTTGGTGTATTTTTGATATTTAATTATACTTTTTGCTTTTTCCATGTTATGTACCTACGCATTCCAGTCACAATTATAGTTTGGGTCTAGAAGTCAGTTCTAGCCCAACAAAATATTTCAAGATGAAAATAAATATGCGATCTATTTTAAATTTTTGTCTTGATATCGAAGGTCATTTTGGGGGTCAAATTAAATTTATTGTTCTATTTGATAAAAATATAATTGATTTTATTTATTTATTTGATTATAAGTATAATAATTATTATTATTATTACTGTTATCATTATTGTTATATTTTTATTTTTTTTATATATCGATTTATGAATTTCCTTCAATTAAATTTATAATTTAGTTTTGAAAACTAGCACAGAAATTTTAATATAAATTTGGTTAGAGAAATCTTTGATTTGTGATTATTTAAATCAATTACACTTATGTTATTAAATTTTAAATGCACAACTTTGAGAACAATGTGGTGATACTTAAAATGTAGAAATTGTACATGTTAATTCTATGTTTTAATTCACAATAGACCATAAGGCAATAATTTTTTTGTTAAAAACCAAAAAACCTTAAACAGCTCAATTTCAGACATGGATCAACTAACTTAGCAGCTTAGACGATATGCAAACCAGGAAAAGTGAAAGTCATTCTAATGCCGATGCCATGTCAAGAAGTGAGTGCACATCATGCATACAATGCCAAATTATTCACACAGACCCAAAAAGTCGGAAAACTTAAAACCTAAATTTTGGCTTTGATGACAGATGATAGTGAAAACATTTGGCAAGAGAATGTTGAAAAATTGAAGATATTATTGAAAATAAAAATAAAAATAATAGGTAAATTCATAGTTCAAAATGGAATGGTAAAAACAGAAGCCAATAAAGTATGGATAACTTAAGTAAAAAGACAAGATTTTATCCAAATTACCATCAAAATTATGCCACGCCGGATTTAAAAAAGTTGAAAAATATGTTCAAAATAAGTAGTGCAGTTGTGAAAACTGTCAAAAAAGGAAAGTTTTGACTAGTAAAATTAAAGAAACTATCAAAAATCCTCTTGATGTAGAATTATTTGAATCAATATTGGTTAATTTCTGTTGACCATTAAAAACGAATATTAATAGTAAAAAATGCATACCAAGATGAAAAAACTACTGCAATGATCATAAAGAATCAATGGATATTATAATTTGGAGCACCGCGAGTGATTCATACTGATCGGGGTAAAAGTTTTGAAAGCGCTATGTTGAAAGAACTTTGTAAATTGTATAACTATCAACTGGAATTTTCAAGTCTTTTTCATCAATCAGCTAAAGGACAAATAGAATGGCAATTCCATATTATTAAGAATGCAATTAATATTTCACTTAAAGATAAATTTCATAAAAATTTGGTCGAATTATTAAATCTCCTGCGCAAATTATTTTTGGTAAAAATATATATCACGAATGGTTGGATCAACAAAACCAAGTTTGTTCAAACGAGAATACATAAATAAATTTTGAAAATGGTTATATTGTGTTAATTAGAAAAATCTGTGTAATAAAGAAGACGATCGATATGAAGGCCTAGGAGTAATAACTAATAAATGAAAGGAGTTATGAAATAAGAAGGCCAAATGATAAAATACCAACAAGAAATGTAGAATGGCTCAAATCTTTTAAATGGAGAGGATTGTAAGGAATAGGCTAAATAAGGCATAATATTTAACTTAATTAATTAACTAATTTAAATATTGAATATTAATTAATTTAAAATGTAATAAGTAAATAATATATTAACAATTTTAAAATATAAGTATAATTATAATATAATTATATAATTTAAAATAATAGAATGATTGTAGAATGACAAAAGAAAATCGACTTTATATAGTTTTTATAATCTATTTAAAAGCGACATCGTAGCTTTTTTGACTACTCCCTATTGAGTTCTTTTCTATGTCATTTTAATGTGAAAATATAGATACTACAGAAAATGCCTCAAATCAGGCATAATTAGATACAACTTGTATCATACAAGTTAAAATTAAGTTTTAGAAAACAATGAAACATATATAATTGATTACATAAATATTAAAACTAAATTTCTATATATTTCAAAACAAAAATGAACATCATTTTATTAACTAATTTTATTTCATTTATTCTAATTTTAAGAAAAACAATGATAATAAATAGTAAAAAATGCATTTAAATTGATTTGTTATTTTTTTTTATAATTTTCACATCGATTTCTTAACAGTAAATTAAATTTCTAATCTTCATTTGAAGGTGTTTAATAATTTTTAATTAAATATAAAAATTATTTTTGAATGAAACAAATAAAACAAATAAAGCAATTAATTAATGTTTTTGCGATAAATAACAAAATCAGAATTTAAAAAATTGTAATTAAGAAAATCTTAATTAATTAAGCCCCGATTTAAATGATATAATGTATATCATATAAGATATGGTATTTATTAAAAAGAGAACTTGAAGACTATAAATCAGTAATATATCGATGTTTTTTGATACTCTCGAATTTTCGGCACTGCCTTTTTCAAGTGAAAATTTGATCATTATTGCATTTAACAATTATTGTCGGGGAAAATAAATTTATTTCATATTTTATAATAAATTTATTGGTTTAATTATATTTTAATTACCCAAATAATATTTCCTATTTTTAATATTTAATTTTATAAAAAACGTTTTTTAATTTTTATATATTTTAATTTTAAAATTTAAATCCAAATTCAAATAAACGTCTCAGGGATTTTTATTTAAATTTTTTTAATGGTTTTTAATTTTTGATATAAAGAGTCTCTGCGGCTAATCTTTGCAATGTATTTTTGAATGTATCTTGTAACATTTTACATTTTGTTTCGTGTATGCGTGGTGCTGATTTGTGCACTTTTTCCAGTGTTCGTGATAATTGTTGGTTTTGCTTTTGACGTGTTCGTTGAATCTTGTTTGGAAAGTTCTATGTGTTTCGCCTATGTACGATGGTCACATCTTGTGCAAGTAATTTGGTAAACAATTTATTTTGAGAAGCAGAAACATTTGGTGGAGGATTGGCATATACAATCTCTGATATATACAAGGTCTGATGTTAGAGATTTTTGAGACTTACGAAGCTGTAATTTCAAAGGTGCAGAGGTTGTAAAAATTTGACGAATATGAACTGCCAATTCCATATTGCGAATGTAAGCTCTGATTGTATTACATGTCTTATTTTTTAAAAAAGAGAAGCGTAAGTATATTAGTGGCTTATTGACATGTTCCTTTTGTGTAAATGATGAAATTTTATTTACTAAATTATAGTCTAGTTTTATGAGTAGCATGCATAAAAGTAGTATACTAGTTATCGACGAGGGGTTAGGGGTGGCTTGTAGACACTTTATGAAATTTTATTTTCTAACTATAGTCGTATTTTATCAGTAACGTGCATAAGTAGTATATTGATTAAAGATTATAGATGAGTGGTTAGGAGATGGTTTGTAGATCCTATTATGAAGTTTTAGTTGCTAGCTTGTAGTCTAGTTTATAAGTAACATGCATATAAGTAGTATATTTGTTAGTAGTTATAGACGAGTAGTTAGGGATGGCTTCAAATACTTTATGGAGTTTTCTTTTCTAATTATAGTCTGATTTTGTTACCTGGGGTTTTGAGCCGAATACCTATCTGTATAAGCGAAAAAATATATTTTGTACACATATTTCGGGATCATATTTCTTGTCTAGCTTAATCGTATTTCATGAGGCCTAAAATTTGAACAGGTTTCTAAATTATGTAAATACATATACCCACCGACATGCACATCTACACACATACATTTATATATATACCTATAGGGTTATGAGTGTTGCAGGATGGTAATTTATAGTTTAATTTTTTCTTTGGAAATCGAACTGGAGTAATTTTGTAGGTTTTTATAAATTCTGAATTTTGGAAAGCTAATTAACATAGTTGAGTAGTTCACATATCTAAGTGTAGATTTCCTTTTCATATCATATAAGTGGATACCCTGCGATTTACATGATTCATAGTTTATAGGTAGTTCACGGTAGACGGTTTAGAATTACCATGTAAATTTTATATATTATTTACCACTCGTATGATCTGCAAATCTACCTATCAAATTGTAGGTTTTCTTTTTATAATTTATGAATGTAAAATTTGTAATTTACGCAATGCATAAGTTAGGTATGATTTACAATTTTCAATTTATAATTATACTTGAAAATTTTTATGTAATTTACGAGTCATATAATCTGCAAGTTTGCCTATAGAATGGTCGGTGTTCATGTATACTTTATGAGTGCGTAATCTATAGTTTGCATAATTTAATCTCCATACCTAATTTTACAATAATTCTAATTTAAAATTTGTTACTTTCAACATAAGCCTTTACTGTCTATCTTTTGTAACTTCCAATTATTATGACGTTACGGTTTACCGATCTAAGTTTCGGTTCCTGCTTTCATTATAAGCTTGTGGGAGAGTAGGTTTATAAGTAGTATATTAATATAATATTAATATAAAGTATAAATTATAAGTTGCACTTTGATAAGTAACATATTCGAGTAGTATTGATCCAAGATTTTTATTATGATTTGTAATTTTATAAGTAGTATATATTAGTACTGTATTAATAATATAGTATTTTACGAGTAATACATACAGTAATGCATTTATTAAGGGTTAATAAGTTTCACAAACAAGACAGGTAAGATGATTGCACCGAATGGTGAACAGCATAATTAGGAAGTGTATACATAGTAATACCCTTAGTGACAATCGGGGAAGATCCATAAGCTTTGTAGATAAGGTATATAATTTCAACATATCCATTCGTTGATGTCAAGAAGTAGTACCTATAATACCAAATTTTTGGAATCGATCGTAATTTATAATTTATATTTGTAAAATTTTAATGTTTCAAAATAAAAACCGATAAGTTTATCGTTGATGTGTACAATGGTAAGGTTCTTTACTATATAATACATAAGTATATCATTTCAAATTTATATAATATATAATAATTCATAAGTAAATAACTGGTAATTTACACAATTCATACATAATTTATAATTTACAATTTAAATCTGTATTTAATTGATAACTCATCAACTTATAGGTTTATACTCTATTATCAGCTGTTAGTAAGTGCCATCTTAGGAAAATCAATTCAGCATAATTTTATAATTTATATCAATTTATAGATTACAATTTCTAATTTTATCAATAGGTGGAAAATCGGGGATACTAATTTAAGGGCAGAATTTTTACTTTCCCAATTGTTACTCTTACAATCGATAGTAATTCATAAATTCAATTTGAAAGGTGCTTAGCCAACTACATATCTGGTGTATTGTGGTTAAGTTGAGTCCGGAGCTCTACTCCATTTATCGTCCTTAGGGTAGTGTAACACTGTCGATTTTTAATGTATAGATTATATGTATATTATACGTGTGAAAGGTCGATTTACAGAAATATTGCCTGCTTTCGGGGCCTCACTGTGCTCCCTACGACAAGCCCCTATTGTGAATGTAGGCGGTACTATACTACCGTGTATTATAATACCGATAACGAGTTCCGCGAACTCCATCGTCCGGAGGTGATTCATCGACGAACCCAGTGGCGTATACCACTGAGTCGGTACGACCTCCAACGACCCCACTATTATAATATTTAGGTGCATGCCAGGCAGTGGCCTGCTTACGTCAAGGCTGCGTGCACAATGACGTTGTGAATATTGATACCTCTATGTGAGACGGATCAAAATCGATGCTTAGTTCGATCGATGTTGATCCCTCGAACAAAATTAACCCAAAAATTTCAGCTTATCGATCATATTAAGATTAGATATTTAAGAAAAACCATATAAATCATATTAAGATTAGATATTTAATAGAAACAATACATAAAATAACCAAAACATTGCTTACTTTGAAATTCTAATAAATTGCTAATAATATCAAAAAGAATTTTTTGGCATAAAGATTAACTTGTGACTAAAATGCGTCGGTATATATACCTATTTTGTACACGTGTATGTATTGATGCATTAAAACAAACTCGAATTCTTTTTATTCCAGAATTTTCTATTTCACGATTTTGCTATTTTTAATGGCAAATTTTGTGCCATAATTTTTGTTTTTATTTTTAAAATTTTATTTTTTAATTATTTTTCGTTAATTTGACGTCCATGATGGATTTGGAACGGTTCCAGAACATTCTATTTTATTTTTAATTTAATTTTTATTCTAACTGGTGTTTTACAAATTTCTTTTTAAGATTTATTATTTTTAATATTAATTTATTTATTTTCTCTAACTTTTATGGCTTTTGTGATGGTCATCGCCATTTTAATGGAATGTTCTGGGTTTTTCTGGAATTTTTACTGTTTTTACCATCTTTTCAGTTATTCGAGTTTGCTTTTTGTAATTCTATGTTTATATGGTTATTTTTGAGTTAGATTTTTGCATCACTTCTTGCTTTTGTATAATTTTATTTACTTTCGGTGTTTATAATTTTCTGTTGTTTTCTCTTTTAATTAATATTGTTTATTTGGTGTATTTTTGATATTTAATTATACTTTTTGCTTTTTCCATGTTATGTACCTACGCATTCCAGTCACAATTATAGTTTGGGTCTAGAAGTCAGTTCTAGCCCAACAAAATATTTCAAGATGAAAATAAATATGCGATCTATTTTAAATTTTTGTCTTGATATCGAAGGTCATTTTGGGGGTCAAATTAAATTTATTGTTCTATTTGATAAAAATATAATTGATTTTATTTATTTATTTGATTATAAGTATAATAATTATTATTATTATTACTGTTATCATTATTGTTATATTTTATTTTTTTTATATATCGATTTATGAATTTCCTTCAATTAAATTTATAATTTAGTTTTGAAAACTAGCACAGAAATTTTAATATAAATTTGGTTAGAGAAATCTTTGATTTGTGATTATTTAAATCAATTACACTTATGTTATTAAATTTTAAATGCACAACTTTGAGAACAATGTGGTGATACTTAAAATGTAGAAATTGTACATGTTAATTCTATGTTTTAATTCACAATAGACCATAAGGCAATAATTTTTTTGTTAAAAACCAAAAAACCTTAAACAGCTCAATTTCAGACATGGATCAACTAACTTAGCAGCTTAGACGATATGCAAACCAGGAAAAGTGAAAGTCATTCTAATGCCGATGCCATGTCAAGAAGTGAGTGCACATCATGCATACAATGCCAAATTATTCACACAGACCCAAAAAGTCGGAAAACTTAAAACCTAAATTTTGGCTTTGATGACAGATGATAGTGAAAACATTTGGCAAGAGAATGTTGAAAAATTGAAGATATTATTGAAAATAAAAATAAAAATAATAGGTAAATTCATAGTTCAAAATGGAATGGTAAAAACAGAAGCCAATAAAGTATGGATAACTTAAGTAAAAAGACAAGATTTTATCCAAATTACCATCAAAATTATGCCACGCCGGATTTAAAAAAGTTGAAAAATATGTTCAAAATAAGTAGTGCAGTTGTGAAAACTGTCAAAAAAGGAAAGTTTTGACTAGTAAAATTAAAGAAACTATCAAAAATCCTCTTGATGTAGAATTATTTGAATCAATATTGGTTAATTTCTGTTGACCATTAAAAACGAATATTAATAGTAAAAAATGCATACCAAGATGAAAAAACTACTGCAATGATCATAAAGAATCAATGGATATTATAATTTGGAGCACCGCGAGTGATTCATACTGATCGGGGTAAAAGTTTTGAAAGCGCTATGTTGAAAGAACTTTGTAAATTGTATAACTATCAACTGGAATTTTCAAGTCTTTTCATCAATCAGCTAAAGGACAAATAGAATGGCAATTCCATATTATTAAGAATGCAATTAATATTTCACTTAAAGATAAATTTCATAAAAATTTGGTCGAATTATTAAATCTCCTGCGCAAATTATTTTTGGTAAAAATATATATCACGAATGGTTGGATCAACAAAACCAAGTTTGTTCAAACGAGAATACATAAATAAATTTTGAAAATGGTTATATTGTGTTAATTAGAAAAATCTGTGTAATAAAGAAGACGATCGATATGAAGGCCTAGGAGTAATAACTAATAAATGAAAGGAGTTATGAAATAAGAAGGCCAAATGATAAAATACCAACAAGAAATGTAGAATGGCTCAAATCTTTTAAATGGAGAGGATTGTAAGGAATAGGCTAAATAAGGCATAATATTTAACTTAATTAATTAACTAATTTAAATATTGAATATTAATTAATTTAAAATGTAATAAGTAAATAATATATTAACAATTTTAAAATATAAGTATAATTATAATATAATTATATAATTTAAAATAATAGAATGATTGTAGAATGACAAAAGAAAATCGACTTTATATAGTTTTTATAATCTATTTAAAAGCGACATCGTAGCTTTTTTGACTACTCCCTATTGAGTTCTTTTCTATGTCATTTTAATGTGAAAATATAGATACTACAGAAAATGCCTCAAATCAGGCATAATTAGATACAACTTGTATCATACAAGTTAAAATTAAGTTTTAGAAAACAATGAAACATATATAATTGATTACATAAATATTAAAACTAAATTTCTATATATTTCAAAACAAAAATGAACATCATTTTATTAACTAATTTTATTTCATTTATTCTAATTTTAAGAAAAACAATGATAATAAATAGTAAAAAATGCATTTAAATTGATTTGTTATTTTTTTGTATAATTTTCACATCGATTTCTTAATAGTAAATTAAATTTCTAATCTTCATTTGAAGGTGTTTAATAATTTTTAATTAAATATAAAAATTATTTTTGAATGAAACAAATAAAACAAATAAAGCAATTAATTAATGTTTTTGCGATAAATAACAAAATCAGAATTTAAAAAATTGTAATTAAGAAAATCTTAATTAATTAAGCCCCGATTTAAATGATATAATGTATATCATATAAGATATGGTATTTATTAAAAAGAGAACTTGAAGACTATAAATCAGTAATATATCGATGTTTTTTGATACTCTCGAATTTTCGGCACTGCTTTTTTTCAAGTGAAAATTTGATCATTATTGCATTTAACAATTATTGTCGGGGAAAAATAAATTTATTTCATATTTTATAATAAATTTATTGGTTTAATTATATTTTAATTACCCAAATAATATTTCCTATTTTTAATATTTAATTTTATAAAAAACGTTTTTTAATTTTTATATATTTTAATTTTAAAATTTAAATCCAAATTCAAATAAACGTCTCAGGGATTTTTATTTAAAATTTTTTTAATGGTTTTTAATTTTTGATATAAAGAGTCTCTGCGGCTTGTAACATTTTACATTTTGTTTCGTGTATGCGTGGTGCTGATTTGTGCACTTTTTTCCAGTGTTCGTGATAATTGTTGGTTTTGCTTTTGACGTGTTCGTTGAATCTTGTTTGGAAAGTTCTATGTGTTTCGCCTATGTACGATGGTCACATCTTGTGCAAGTAATTTGGTAAACAATTTATTTTGAGAAGCAGAAACATTTGGTGGAGGATTGGCATATACAATCTCTGATATATACAAGGTCTGATGTTAGAGATTTTTGAGACTTACGAAGCTGTAATTTCAAAGGTGCAGAGGTTGTAAAAATTTGACGAATATGAACTGCCAATTCCATATTGCGAATGTAAGCTCTGATTGTATTACATGTCTTATTTTTTAAAAAAGAGAAGCGTAAGTATATTACTGGCTTATTGACATGTTCTTTTTGTGTATTATGCTTATTAGAGTTATATCCACTCAAAAAGTCTTTTTCTGCGAACTCCTTTGGGTATCCATTTTGTAAAAACCGTGTTTTAAAGTTTTCCAGGGTTTCTTGTTTTTTCGTTTTGTCCGAACAGTTCTTTATTGCTCCTACTAAAAGAGCGATTTTTCGTTGGAGGGAACGTGACTTTCCCAAGTAAGAATGTGTCCACTGTGTAAACTTTTAGTGAATAAATCTGTGTTGAATGTGAGTGTCTCTGGACCTCCAGAAGGACTTATCTTGGTATCTAAGAAAGCAATCTTGCCTTCTGTGCCAGGTAGTTCAAGAGTGAATTGTATATTGGTGTTAGTAGAGTTTGCATGTGCCAAAATTATGTTGAGAGTTACCGTGGAGACTATGAAAATATCATCAATATATCTTTTCAACATCAGGATTTTATCTCCAAAAAATCATCTAATATTTGATTCTACGTGATGCATGTAGAAAATGGCTAAAATCAGTGAAAGGTTGTTACCCATAGCTAGACTATGAATTTGTTTGAAAGGTTTTCCTTTAATTAATACAGTATCTGAATTTATGGCTAGTTTGACAATTTCTATGAAATCTTGTTCAGATAAGTCTGCAAAAACAGTTTCTTGTTTGAAGGTTTCGAAGAAAGAAGCTGCAACTGTAAAGACGTTGTTCTCTACAGTGAGATGAATGAATCCATAAAGATTTGAAAACATCAAGAGATCCCAAAAGGTATTGTTGCTCTAATGATGTTGAAAAGAGATAGGTTTGTAATTTCTGCAACAAATTGGTTTGTGTTTTTAAGATGACAGGGGATAAAATTTAGTAGATTTTTAAGGATTTCAACAAGAATCTTTGAAAGAGTTGTGGATGGAGTGTCAACAGCAGATACAAGAAGTTTACTTTTAAAAGGATCTTTATGATCTTTGGGCAACATTGTCATGGTACTTGGTAAAGGTTCACTACAATTGCATTTTGCAAGTAAATCTCTGATTTCGAGGTTAGTCTGTTTGTTAGCAATGACAGAAAGTTTCTCATTAAATGCGATCTGCAAGGAGTATGGTAAGATCATTTTGTTTGTTGGCGTATAATTGGCAAGATTTTCGTTGAATAATGATCTTAATAATGATCATATCATGAATAATGATCATAATGATCCATGTTAAGCGCCACAAGTCTTTTTGTTTTATCTGAAGGCAGGATTGTTAAATCTTTATGGTTTTTAAGTGTTTTTATATTACGAGTGGGAGATTTTTGTGTCGAGAGTTGCTCTTTCATGGGATTAGTCTGTTTTTTTGACAATGTTCTTAATGTCGTTTTCCATACTGTTAATATTCTCATCAATGTCATTTGGAAGGTCCGGCATGTTGAGGTATTCTACGATTCGCATTGAGATGATTATATTTTTCAGCGATGTTAGAAGATTCTGAAAGAGATTCGGTTTTTGATTTTTTTGCCTTAAGATGTAATCCTACTTGTCTTCTTGGACTTTCAAAAGTAACTTCTTTAATAGTTATAATTTCAGCTCTGTTAAGATCTTTTTGGTTTGGTGGTGGAACGAAAGCTGGTCTCTTTTTAATAAATTCAATGGAAAAAATAATCAGTGGTGAAATTGGAAAAAAAGTTCTTATAATAAAATATGGTATTTAAAATATATAATTAATAAATTAATTTAATTTTAACTTTCATTTTACTAATTGAAACTCTAAAATATATTTAACCTATTTAAATAAAAATGCAAAATGTGAATCTATTTGAAATTAAAATTTATTCTTAAAAAAATGAATTCTTTACTACTTAAAAAATTGGTAATTATTAAGATTTTATTAAAAAACTTATTAACACTTCACGATGTTGTTTAGGTACGAAATAAAGCATCCAAAGACTTAATATCGATTGTTATAATATAGCTTTTACGAAACTTCTTATTTCATCCATTGTAAATTATCCTTAACACAGTGGTTTTCAACCCGTGTTCCGCAATTACGCTTCCAGTGTTCCGCAAAAAAAATTACATTTTATCTTTAAATTTGCATTTAAGATACATATCATCAAAAACCTCAATTAATTTTTTTATAAGATGATTCAATAAGAAAGCCGTTACACAGATATATAAACATACAAATATAAAAGTGTTTTTATTGCTTGTTATTGTTGCGCGTGGTATTTTCTTTGCTTATAAGAAGGCATTGTTTACGTTTACGACAGATTTATAGTAATTTGAAATTGGTCACTCATTGTTGGCAAGTATTTTTTTGTCAGTGTTCCGCGTAAAAAAATCATGTGAATGGTGTTCCGCGCTTTTATATTAATTGAGAACCACAGCCTTAACATATGACCTGACAATATTTCAATCATATATGTATTACTTTCTGTGAAATGCTAAATATAAAAATATTAAATCTCAAAAATGTTAAAAGATAAAGATTTAAAAATTTAATATTAAATAAAAATTGAAAGTGATGAAAATGAGATATTTTTAGCTCCTTCATAAAGGCTAAAAATTACATTTTAATATTATAAATAAAAAAATGTATGCTGCTGTTGACTGAATGAGCATATACATTTTTGAATCTCCTTAAACTTAGTTTATTAAACTTGATAAGAAAATAAATATTATTTTATTCTCAATTATTAATAGATGTTTTAAATACAAAGAGTTCAGAAAGAAACGGTAGCTCCAATACTTCCTATAACACAAAAATTAATGCATTTGTAGAAAATTCTAACCCATTCATTATAACAAATTAGTTTTAATGAATTTCAATATATTAATTTAAATATTAATAAAAATAAAATTGTATAAAATTAATAAAAAATATCATGTATAAAAAATGTTATAATTATGACCGAATTATTTACAATTTTATTCTTCAAAAGATTAGTTCCGAAACACAGTTCCAAATGATGTAATTTTATAATTGAAGTACAGGAAAGGTGTCCAGGCCCCAAAAACTTAAGACAGTCATGCGATTACAAAATTCATTAATAAATGATGTTTCTAATTCTGTAAAACAGTTTAAATACAGTATAAGTTCTCAGTGATAATTTAATGCTATAAAACAATGAGAGGAAATTTTTGATAAAATAATCTTTTGAATCTATCTTACCAAATTTATTCTATATCAAATACTTAATTAATTTTGATCCTACAATTTTTTATGTTAGTTTCATTAATTAGTCTGTAATTTTTCAAATTTTACCTATTTACTTATGCATTATTATTATTTTTCAATTATTATTATTATCATTATTGGTCAAATGTCATATTAAAATACTTAATTAACAATTAAATATACTAATTGATTTTCAATTGGCATGGGAAGTCTCATACTATTTGATTATAGGTTAGATTATGGAGCTCCATCCTATAAGCAATTGTATCTAATACTATAGTCTCATGAATTGCCTATCTGTCCCAAAATTCTTTTTCGAAACATCAGTCAATGCATATATGCATATCATTTATTAAAATAATAATCATATTTATGAAAAATACCAAAATAAACTTGTCTTAATATTATTGTCAGTTTCAAACATTAATGTACAAATGAAACTTTTATATTCTGGCATATGGAATATTTTATAGTAATGACTTCATAATTGACTTAAAAACTGATTCAACTTTTTATTATAGAAATTCTTCAATGTTATTAAAACTGACAATTTATTTTTAAAAATTTAATTTTTAAAACAATTGTCCAAAATTAATTGACTTCACTTCATGTAAATTTTTAATTTTAGGAGTTTACCTTTTCATGCATCATTGCACAAATTTGCACGTCATGTCATTTGATTTGCCATCATTATTTTGCAATCATTTTTTTCAAATATTTTAATAGTGATAATGCAGTTTTAACCGTTTTTATTGCTATCAAATGTTGCTCATGTCTAAATGTCACATTATAATTGTGATTTTGATGTAGTAATTTCCTACTACATAAAAATTCTAATTTTTATCTTAATTGATGATTCAGTTACTTTTTCACGTAGTTCAACATTTTTATGTATTATTTGAAATTTGTTAAATAATTGAATTCAAATAAAAATAATTTAAAATAAAATAATTTAAAATTAGGGGCGGGATTAATAATAACTTTTATTAATAATAATTTAATTCGAATGAAATAAAAATAAATGACACAAGTTCATATTCTTTCATTTAAATAATAACCATCTGGTAATTCCTCATTCTCATCGAATATAAATACTATCGAATATCCACATTGCTGTATACCAACAGTTTCCATTCCCAAGAAAGATGGTTGAAACATTGATTTAGGGCAACGAAATCTTTCATTTCCAATAGTCATAGTTGGTCAATCTGGAAGCTCGTATTCAAAATCAAGAGCGATATAGGAAAGCTTTTCTTTAATATCTTGAACAATTTCTCTTTCGGCAGTGGTTCTTAAGCTGTATCCTATATCTGTCATAATTTCTTCCTTTTGTGATATCATTCAAAATTATAAAAAACTGAACTTGAGAAAAATCTTTATTTTTAAAAAATTCCGTCCAAACCTTTAAAAACAAAAAAAATCTGAAACTTCCAGAATAATCAATTAATTAATCTAACCAAACGATCTAGATATAACTCCAATTGTCCAAAAAAACAATCGATTTCAAAATCGAAAATAAATCCAAAATACATTTCTCGCGACTGTGTGCGCACCCCAACATGCAAATACACCTAAATCCTAAATATAAAATTTTCTACATCTAAAACAAATCGATTAAATTATAGAATAGGAACACATAAAACTTACATGTGTAAAAATTTAATGTTCCGAAAGTTTAAAGTTTTATATATACAGGAATTAAGAAAGTGACAGAAAAATAATTTTACATACAAACACAGCACACATAATATAAAATACATGCAAATTTATTATAGCGTTTTTTATTCCGAAAGTTAAAAGTAATTAACATATTGTTAACATATCATTATTTTTAATATATTAAAAATTCATGGAGGAAAAAAAATTTAGATTTTGAATAGGACAACTCTACTTTAAACTTTCGAGAAAAGGACGACAAAATATCGTAAGATCTATTTATAAAATATTTTTGAAGTTACTATTTCTTTAGATTTTCAGATATTTCTCTAAAACGCTACCTTTTTGCGAAAGTGAAGAATTGACAATGTAAGAATTTTTTCATTTAATTACAAATAATTAAAATATTTTACAGTATATTAGATATTTCTTGTCAAACAACTTTTTGTGAAGGTAACATTTTTAATATTCAACAAGGTCCATCTACATCTTTGGATTTGCAAAAAAAAATTCGAAAATCGTAAATTTTAAACACCTGTATAAAAAAATAATATTTTCATAGAATTACATAAAATGACAAAAAATTCGCCTTACAAAAACTTAAAAAACTATACCGCTTCTTTCTTTAATGTCTTGAAAAAATAAATATGTTTGGTGATTTCTTTATTTATTTATAGTTAAAAATATATCTGACTTACATTATATCGAAATAATTCCAAATAAATTCATAAAACATCATAAAAATCCTAAAACTTGAAAATTAATTAAAAATAATTTATAATCAAAATATTGACTAAAAGTAATATTTTAGAGTAATAATATTTAAAGTAATAATGATCTCATAATTATATAAAATCAAAATTCAAGCTTTAAAATTTACTTAAATTTAAAAAACTTAATTCTAAAACAATTAATAAAATTGAGTAAATAACTTCACACTCTCATAAATGGTGAGTCATCCACTGATGAACGCACCAACGTGTATTATAGAAACTTTTATATTTCGGATTTAGGTAATCATAGCGCACACAGACGCGATGCATAATTAATCAACCATCATTAATTTAAAGATTCTTTGTGAAAATTATTCTCCCTAGAATTAGACTTCCAAGCAACTGTTTGCTTTAAACTCTTTTCAGGATTTTATATTTGAGTTGCCTATAATTATTAAATAATTGTTGTTTATTTTTTATATTGATTTTTATTCTAATTTGTTTAAATCAATAATAAAACTAACAAATATCAAAACGACATAGAAGAAACTAATCTCAAGTTAAGATTTTAGATGAAAATAAACAACAGATTAGAGCTAATCTTATAGAGATTTTACAAATATTTGATCGGAAAAGTCTGTGCCAATGTTCAGTGGCTAACACATAAATGCGTTTCTTGTGAGAATTCCGTTTTATTTTTTAAAATTCATCTCGTTCATATTTTTTATCTGCTATATCTAAATTAAAATCTTTCAATACTCTAATTTTTTAATTATCTATTTAACCATCTGTTTTTAACAATATATTTAGGAATTAGGCCTCTTTGACTACCAAGGAAAACAAACAAGTTAAAAAAGAATCAGTTTTATTTTTATATAATAAATACGTTTCAATTATAGAATGTCAGTCGTTTTCGACAGAAATATATTTAATTATTAAATTCAATTTTCAAAGATTCTTTAAAATTAAATTATATTTTGTGTTTAATTTTTAACTTTTTGCTTTTCAAAAATCTCATAATAATAAAGAAATTATTCTTAAAATAAAATATTTTAAATTCTAAATAAATATATTGCCGAAAATAGATGTTATAATTTATATTAATCAATTATAATCTTGTTTCATAATAATTCAGTGCATCCTTAAAAGCCAGGCCTTATATAAAAGTGCCACAGGCAGCTTTGGTTCGACGAAAATGTTTTCATTTATATTCACATTGATCAAGGTTTAATATTTAACACAAATTTCCTATTATAATTACGAAAAACATTAAAACAAAACATAATAAATTGTTTCAAAATATCTTTTTAACAATATATTTTGATAGCATCACTATCATCGTCAGGTTACCTACATACACGAGGGATGAATAACTATACAATATTGATAATTTATAAACAAGTAATTAAATCTATAAGTTTTAAATTATAAATAATTATTTTAAAACAAACACTCTTTTTTTATTTTTAAAAATTCTTTAAAAAAATTTTATTTTAATTATTTTTTAACATGACTATTATTAAATTTACACCAACATACAAAAACTTAATTAAAAACATTCAACACACACATATTTACTGCATTCTGCACATTGATTTTCGGATTAAAAGTTCTTATTAATAATGCTTCACATATCACACGTTCAAGACAATTATCAAATTTTTTGATAAGATTTTAAAATCAGACATTGCTAAATCTCTCATATAATCTTTATTGTGACACTTAATATTGAACAATCCCTTCGGTCGACAGTGTTCTTGCACTCGAGTACAAATATGACGGGAAGTCTCTCCAATGTATGTGTTATTAAACTCATTACATGTAAATTGCTAAATGAGATCTGAATACAATCCAACCGGAGTTTGAGATTTACTAGCATACATACGACGTACTTTGCACGATTTCGAAACAATTTTATAATTCAATTTACCCAGCTGTTTATTAAAATAAATTGCGTGCAAAAATTGAATGTGTTTATTATAATATATGTAAGTCAAATAATGATATTGATTTACTTAAGGTAAAGAGAATGCTGAGCGCAAGTACGATTAAGTATGTTGATAAAAATAAAAACAGAATATTAAGGATGTTTTGGTACTGAAGAACTTAGCCAAGAAAGATATAAATATCTGTAAATTTGATAAAGGAAATGAATTAGTGATTTCGGACCATGATGTTTATGTGAATAAATCAAATGAAGTACTAACAGGTACCTTAGCACCAACGATAGCGTCAATATTTTTAGCAAGTTTAGAAAAAAAATTGCTTGTTTTCAATATGAAAAACCAATTGTGTATAAAAGGTATGTTGATGATATTTTTCTGATATTTAAAAATAATGAAGATGTGAAACCATTTTTACATTTCATGAATGGATTGCATAAGAACATTGTATTCACATGTGAAATTGAGAAAGATTCACATATAGCGTTTCTTGACTTGTTAGTTAAATGTAAAGATAAACAATATGGGACTGAGATTTATAGAAAACCAACATATACTTGCCTCTATACTACTCCAGAAAGTTTTTGTGAATTTAAATTTATGAGAAAATGGTGAAAGGATTGGTTCATCGATAATGATGCTTATCTTCCACTTTTAAAAACTCAGTAAAGAGTGTAGACAAATTAGTTGAATTACTGATGAAGAATGGCTAACCAAAACAGTTTTTATTGTTAATGATGAAAGAGAATGTTGATAAATGTATGAATAATGCTAAGCATCGTAGTATGCTAGAATGTAAATTGACTGATATGTCGAATGATGTAGTGAATATTAGTATTGATACTAACAAACAAGATGAGCCAAAATATACGATGGTATTGCTGTATTCGGAAGGATATAAAGATTACAAAAGAAAGATAGATAAACAGCTGGGTAAATTGAATTACAAAATTGTTTCGAAATCGTGTAAAGTACGTTGTATGTTTGTTAGTAAATCTCAAACTCCGGTTGGATTGTGTTCGGATCTCGTTTATCAAAATCAGAGTGAAATCAAAATTCAACTGCTTTATTACGACAATCATTTACTGTGAATAAAATAATGTAAGTTTTATATTGACTCTCAAAGCTAAAAATGTAATACACGCGTTACAATCAAACTGTTAATTATAAAACTAGAATTAAAAATAATTCAATTAAAATGATAAAAAAATAGTTATTTTTTATTTAATTTAAATAATATCTTTAAATAATTCAAAATTTCAATTGTATTCAGTTTTTTTTGTTAAATATTTTCAAATTTATATTATAAAAAAATTGTCAATAAATAAATTTTGTTGGTTTATTTGTTTTAGAAATAACTAAAATTTATATTCAAAGCTTGTTTTTCTGGAATATTGCCCGTCAATTAAAAAAATGAAATTTTTTTCTTAATTGATTCCACTAAAAAATCTCAAAATCGTTTTGTTACAATTTTAAAATAGAATTTTTTTTGGTTAATTATTTCACAATCAAACAATATTAATACCAATTCTAATAATAATAATTCTAATAATAATTCTAATAATAATTCTAATAATAATAATAATAATAATAATAATAATAATAATAATAATAATAATAATAATAATAATAATAATAATAATAATAATAATAATAATAATAATAATAATAATAATAATAATAATAATAATAATAATAATAATAATAATAATAATAATAATAATAATAATAATAATAATAATAATAATAATAATAATAATAATAATAATAATAATAATAATAATAATAATAATAATAATAATAATAATAATAATAATAATAATAATAATAATAATAATAATAATAATAATAATAATAATAATAATAATAATAATAATAATAATAATAATAATAATAATAATAATAATAATAATAATAATAATAATAATAATAATAATAATACAGTTAGTTAATTACACGAATTTAATATTAATCATGAGTTAATATTAAAACAATTAATGGAAATTTATTTAGAAGTAACATGAAACATTATGTTTAGCCTGAATTGAAGATTTTTATCATCCGTCTATAAAATGCTCCAGGTCAAATCAATTAGAATATAAAATAAGTAAAATTATAATTATTACTATAATTGATCAAATCCGAATTAATTATAATCCAACACACACTAAAATATTTAAAAAAAATATTAAAATATTTAAATTTAATTTCTTTAATTTTAAATTAAATGTTTATTAACCCTACACTACACAGTGATTTTTTTGGGCTATAACTTAAAATGTACACATTGTTAGATACATATTGCATGCAGAGTCATAAATAAGCCCTATTTTCATTAGAGGAGGCCATGCCCAAAAGCTAAATTGCATTTTTTTAAATTATTTTTTCCGTATTTCTTGCTTACATTTACACAATTTATAACTAAAAATAAAAAATTGTACAGTGTTATGTTAAAGTTTATTCTATGCCTCACATACAATTCTTTCCCACTTATTATTAAAGTTTTTATATGAAGTTTCAAAAGATTTTAAATCAGTTGCATCTTTACACATTTTCTTATGTTGCACTATATGACGCATTTCAATCGGCTATATTCCTGAATTTGTGTGAAGAGTTGACATGAAGTCTCTCTAATGTACGTGGCATTGCACCCATTATATGGAAACTTATACACTAGATAAGACACCAATGCTATTTTAAATAAATTGTAATTGCCTAATTATTTAATTACAGAAAACTTAAAATTTTTAAAATCTTCCGAATAATTAAAACATGAGATTTTAAAGGTTCACCATCATTAAATGAATTGTAATTTTCCTTGTTTTCATTAGGTGCAATAAAAAACGATTAATGGTTTCCTTAGTTAATTTTTCTACAAAATCATTTGAATAACCATTTTATTCAAAAGAGAAACGAGTTTATGCATACTTTTGCCAGATTTTCAAGCGTAGAAGATAATAACCGCGATCTAAAAATCAAAACCTTAATCATATTTTTATTATTTTTAAAAGTATTGTATAAGCCTGAATCCGTTGGCTTTCTATATATTTCTGTTTCAAAACTCTTAACCGTTCTTTCCACTAACAAATCTAAAAAGGGTAGAAAATATTTAATTTCTTCTTCTACTTTAAATTTTACATTAGAATGAAGCCCGTACATAAATTTTAAATATATATCTTCGCGTCTCCTGCATAGTACTGATGAGAGCCAAAAGCTCGAAACTAGTCTACTATTGGGATTTGCACTGGGTATCATAAAGCTCGTAATGTTTATATTATATATATAATTTTATAGTATATTTTATGTAATAAAAATAATTATTATGCTTTCAATATTTTATTTGATATCTAGTGAACATTTGACATTGGTTAGTCTAAATGTTTTGTTTTTATTATTACAATTGAAAATATCGGATAGTTAAAATATTTCGATGATTAACCATTTTACTGCGAAGTTAAAGGAAGAGTGAGCGCTATCTGTATGCGACATAACTTGGAATAATTTCCAGTTAGCAGCCATTTCATTAACGCAAAATATTATGATATTGTACTCTATTCGAAACAAGGCTATGTGATTATTATATAATCACTTGTATCTGTGAAAATGCTATGATTATATAATAGTGTGTTAATAAAGACACCATTAGTTGTCCTAAGAGTATGTAATACACATTGAGCAGTGGTTTAATGCGCTCGGTGTAAACTAGTAATGTAGTTATTGTACCTTTGAAAAAAGGTTAGAGACTATGGTAGAATTTCTGACAAGACACAATTTAGAAACATAATAGAGAGAATTGCGATATGTTGCAATTAAATATAAAATGAAATAAAAATATTATCAAAAACATTAACCATTTTATTTTTAATAATAATTTTTTATTCAGAATTTCATGAAAATAATTAATAGGGCATAATCACAAAGATATCTAAAGATAAATGTCGGCAAAATTGTCTCAAATACAAAATAAATTATAAAAATAATTTATAGAATTTCATTAACTAAATGCCTAATTATATTAATTAAATTATTAAAATTAATTTTAATAGTAACTTTATTCATATATAAAAAATATTTTCAAAAAGTTAATTGAAAATGAATACACAATTTTAATTTGATTAAAAAAATAAAAATTTTTTGGTTCATTTTTTAGGGAAAATCGCTCAAGTATTCTAAATCAATTTCAGTTTCACAAAATATTAAATTAATTTACTCCAAACTTTTCCTTAATTCTGAAAATTCAATAAAATGAGAAATTATTGTTTTATTTAATCAATTATAAAATAAATGATTTTTTCATAATTCTGTTGCAAATTTATGCATGGAATTGCAAAATATCAGTGTAGTGCCTCTGACTCCCACTTTTATCAATTTAATAATTGAACTTAAAATATATTATTGAATTAATTAAATTAAAATCAAATTAAAAAATGATTGTTTAAATAATCCTGACTTTTTTTCAAAAGACAATGAAACATTCAACTTCACAATCATTAAATCGCGTCAAAACCAATAAAGCAAATATGCCAGACATTCAAGAAACTGAAACCTTCGTTTTATTAGCTATGATTTCTCTAATGATGGTAAAGATATTCAACAATCTCCATACAATCTACAGATCAAGCGTCGGTGGTTTCGTTGGTATATTGACTATTGGAGCAGATATATCAATTAGTTATTGCAATGTTAATTTGAATAAAATCTTTATTCGAATTAATTGTATGTTCCTACAATCAGGTTGTCCCAAAGGTTATATACACTTTGTAAATAAAGACATCAACTTAAAACGAAGCAAATATAAAAGTTTATTCATCGAATTATTCGTTGTAATATCCAGAGTTTGAGTCATTATATTATTAATCCCTATTTTTGCAGTCAAATAAATTAAACCCATTTTTATTCTTTTACAATTATTAAACTTTATTTTTTTGGTCATTTTTGATCTGTTTTATTTTTTATTTTTTACCAAATAGAAAGTAGGCTACATGAATAACATCCTGGATTCTATGTAGATTTTAAACTTTTTTTCACGACATAGGATTTTCAACCTTCCTCATTTGTTGACAATTAAATTTGGAACTGATGACAATCCCTTCATGAACCAGTCCAAGTGGATAATGCCGTCAGCATTCAGCTACTTACACATACAGTTTAAATAGGAGTATCAAGCTCTGTAAATAATACTTTGAGCAGAATATTCTTCAATGATTATGTTAGAAACATTAATATTAATAGCACTTGGATGACCTAATCCATATATGCTCAAAATTTCAAAGTTACTGGCATAAACCTTACGATAGCGTATTTGGACACTTAATATTTTATGGCTTATGTCGCATTTGCTAAATTAAGCCACGAATAAAGAATTATCAACATTCATAAAAGCAGTCTAAAATGTAATAATCATTTAATAATAGTAAGACACAGAAAAAGATGTAGAGATTATTGAAAAACTGTCGAATATCAAATATAAAAAAATTTCGTTGGAATTAATATTTATTTATTTCGTTAGGAAATTGTTACTTATAAAATTCGAGTAATAAAATTTAATAAAATTTTATCTTAAATGCCACACGCCATTTTTATTAAGTTTGTAGTTTTAGACTTTTAATTTTACTATTTTTCCAAATAAGGGTGTATATATAATATTTAAAATAATTAATTCTAATCTGTAATGTAATTAAAATGTAATAACTAATTAATATATTAAATACTGTATTATAACTTATATAAAAAATTGACTATGAATCATAAATATATCGAAGTTGTTTTTGATATTCAAGAATTTTCGGTACAGACTTTATCAAATGATTTTGAACATTATCTATTAATTTTAAAAGTATAGGGAATTTGTATTTTTCCCCTATATTTTCAAAATTAATAAATAGAATGTCAATTGAAAAGAAATCAAAGGAGAAAATAACAAAAAGTTCTTATTATATATTTATATTATATATATATATATATATATATATATATATATATATATATATATATATATATATATATATATATATATATATATATATATATATATTGTAATGTAAATATTGTAATGTAAAAATAGTTGATTTTATTATTATTTTATCGATCGCTAAATTAAAAAATGGATGTGTTTAAATAAAATCAAAAGAATA